>OY992883.1:107969926-108052426 GCA_963921405.1 Cepaea hortensis | reverse complement strand
AATTGACACACCAGGAGTATCGTTACCTAGACAACGACCATATCACGCACTTATCATCAAGAACTTCGTGATAAACACTATCAGTGATTGTGTGCTTTAAGTATTCTTTGATCATTGCATATATATATATATATATATATATATATATATATATATATATATATATATATATATATATATATATATATATATATATAATTCTACAAGATGCAGCTGACGAGGTGCAGCAACATATGCAAGGCAATAAAAGGTGCAACATATTGTTTGTGTCTTCTGTTTAAATATCGTCACTACTTGCATTAATAATGTTAAGAAAAGAAATCACAACTTTATATTGAAAATTAAAAATTTGGCGTCTATTAGTAGATTTAGAAATTAAAAAAAAAAAAGCCTTCCATTCTCTTTGAAATATTTGCAGAGTACATATTCGGTTTGTATATTACTGTTGATACGTGCTGTATTATGTCCCCTACTCCTTCTTGTGCAGTGTAAATGTAACGTTTGTTCATTTCCTACTGTAATTCGTGGTCATTTCATCCTGGTTTTATTATTGGCTAGTTATCTGGATATTTTTCTCCTGGTATGCATAATGTATCTTCGGCATTGTAAAATCACTTAATAGAACCATTAAATTGTATCAGTTATTATCATTAAGGGCGTCATTCTTTTCACCCGAAACAGAGGAGCGCTGTTACAATGTTTACAGCTTACAAAGAGTTCTTCATCGGTCACAACAAACGGAAAGCCACCAACCACAGCGACTATGACAATACAACTATCTCTGCGCTGACATTTAACCATTTCTGCAACTATATCAAGCAAGCGTTCCATTTATTTCAATATGTTTTGACAGACTCAAAATCCGGATAAACTGGCATCCCGAAAGAATATTTTTGGAGACAGTTAATTCATAAAAAACCGGGACTGCCCCTGAAAACCGGGACATCTTCAACCCTGTAAATGCACATCTAAATTAAAGTCTGGCTTCTTACAAAACGGCCGGTCTCTCTGGCTGTGGGGTTACAACACTTTCTCTCTGTAATCCCGTTTATCACGCAGAGTCTCGCAGCGGAGCGAGAACTGAGGTGGTTCGACCCCCGCTCGTGACTTGCGGATACTGAGCCGGCCGCTCAGAAAGCAATGGCAAACTACTGAGCGTAATCTTGCCAAGAGATCAACAGACAGCTGAAAGATGCTGCTGTTGACAGCTAAGTCCTGTAAAAGGATACGCAAAACATCACTATCTTACAAAACAGGCCAACACAACCATTATGTTTTCTATAGTTCAGCTTCCGGTTTAGTTGCATTTCTAAACTTATTTTGCCTTAAACATTTTTTTGTGTCGCAATTCTCCAGTACAGTACAAAACCGGGGTGTGTAATAATAAATAATGCATCAACAAGAACTGTGGAACATTTCATATTGTGGGAGTAAACAAACTATTTTCATCGCAATGGTGCGTGATAAATTAATCCGGCGGACTAATCTGTCAAATCTAGCGGCAGTGCCCAATCGAACAGTGTATTTCTATGTTAGTCTGTAACCTGGGTAGTCATTTATTTGCTATTATTGATGGTCTTTCTAGTTGTTTCCATACGGGGATGTGTTAGATGAAGTTGTTTATCGCTTCTCCCTCATTTCTTTTCCTCGATGATGTTGTCCTGTGATTTGGCTGTGGTTAGTGTATGAGGATGTAATATTTGCGGAATATTCATGCTCAAAACATGGCGCACTAGTTAACTAGCAATGCGAATGCAATATCCGTAATTGTATTTATTATTATCATAATTAATTCTTCTTCTTCTTCTTCTTCTTCTTCTTCTTCTTCTTCTTCTTCTTCTTCTTCTTCTTCTTCTTCTTCTTCTTCTTCTTCTTCTTCTTCTTCTTCCTCTTCCTCTTCCTCTTCCTCTTCTTCTTCTTCTTCTTCTTCTTCTTCTTCTTCTTCTTCTTCTTCTTCTTCTTCTTCTTCTTCTTCTTCTTCTTCTTCTTCTTTTTCTTCTTCTTCTTCTTCCTCTTCCTCTTCTTCTTTCTCTTCTTCTTCTTCTTCTTCTTCTTCTTCTTCTTCTTCTTCTTCTTCTTCTTCTTCTTCTTCTTCTTCTTCTTCTTCTTCTTCTTCTTCTTCTTCTTCTTCTTCTTCTTCTTCTGCTACTCCCGCTGACTTTGTTGCTGCAGCTTTTCATCTCCCTATAGAACATAGGTCCTCAGCCAACTAACGCCAATACCTTATATCTCCTGCGGCTCCTTACATATTAGTCATCTCTCTCTCTCTGTCTCTGTCTGTCTGTCTGTCTGTCTGTCTGTCTGTCTGTCTGTCTCTCTCTCTCTCTCTCTGTCTCTCTCTCTCTCTCTCTCTCTCTCTCTCTCTCTCTCCCTCTCTCCCCTCCCATTCTCCAATTCTATTCTCCGTGTGATTTAAACCTCACTATATTTCTATCACACACAACACAAACAGGGGTATCCATTGGGTTGACAAAATTCTAGAAGACCTGGACTTTGCCGACGACATAGTGCTTTTGAGTTCAACACACCCAGATGCCCAATAGAAAATAAACCATCTCCAAAATGTTTCAGGACAAATTGGTCTCCAAACTAACACCACAAAAACAAAAATTTTGATCTTACCAAGAGTTCAGACGACACCAAATTAAGCAACCATGTTCTTGAAAAAGTCAACAGCTTTACATACCTAGGAAGCAAAATGACATCTACAGGGGATTCAACACCATAAATATTATCTAGAATCTCACTGGCATCTGGTGCCTTCAATAAACTGTCAAACATCTGGAAGTCAAAGTCACTCAACCAACATACGAAATTTAAAATCTTCAATTCTTGTGTGATTCCAGTGCTAACGTATGGATGTGAGAGTTGGAAATCAACAGTAGCTTTAGATAAAAAATTAGACAATTTTGAGAACAAATGTCTTAGAAGAATTCTAAACATCCAGTGGACATATTTCAAAACCAATGCGCAAATAAGACAAGAGACTAAGCAAGATATTGTATCCAATTTTATAAGAAAACGCGTTGGAACTACATCGGCCATGTACTCAGAATGGACAGGACAAGACTCCCCTACCAAGCACTCTTATGGTCACCAGTAGGGAAAAGAAAACGGGGAAGACCAAGAGAGACCCTGCGTAGAACCATCATCAGAGAAGGCTCATTCTACGTCCAAGTGAACATCCAGGATCTACAACAGGTAGCAGCGAACCGCCGGACATGGAGAGCCATGACTTCTGCCCTATGCGCCTACTTAGGGTCAAAAGGAAAGACTAACTAACTAATATTTCTCTCACCCTGTGGATTCTAAAGAAACGATTTTCCAATTAAACTATTAATATATTTTATCAATGTCTACAAACCAACGCCGGCATCGTTTTCTCAGTCTGAATTTTCTTGACCAGAACTCTTCTTGGTTTCGGTTCTCCCAATAATCTTCACTTTGACAATTGTATCATACATTTTAAGCCTTCAAATATGCTCACGCTCCAGTTAATGATGTTATAAGTGTATTAATCAGTAATTTAGTCGTTGTCTGCGTTTCTGATCCTTATAGCAGTACTGATTTGACATTATACACAAATATTGTAAGTTTAGTACTAGGTTTAATTTCTTTCAACTTCCACAAATAACCTAAGAAAATCCATCTTGCCTATAGTAAAGTCATGCTTATATCTTCACCTGTTCGTTCATATGTGTCTATCATCATCATCATCATCATCATCATCATCATCATCATCATCATCATCATCATCATCATCATCATCATCATCACCATCGAGTGCTGGTGTAGGCGATCATGCCTCACCACAAATTGCGATCTCCGACGGCATGTATTAATTCGTGTGTTGACTCCCATCCGCGCCATGACACAAGACTGTTAAGAATCTTCTCCCGCTATCGTCCTCTATTTCTCTTTCCGCAATTCTTTCCGGTTGTAACGACATGTTCCAGTTTTTGTTTCCTCGTAACATAACGATGACTGTCTATTTCTGATTTTTGTGATAAGTTGTCTTTGCGGCTCAGCTTTCCTCAATATGTTCAGATTGCTCAGTTTGGCTGACCAATTAATTTTCAGCATTCTTCTATAAAACCACATCTCTAAGGCTTCCATGGATTTTTTTTTCGCCCGTTTTCAGCTTATATTTCTAATTAAATATATGTATAATTTAACCTGTTGAAGTGAGGTCTTAGTAAGTGACACCTGGTTAGCATTTAAGTCACTTACTCTCATCTTTGTCTTTCCCCTATGAATTGTTAAACCTATGTGTTATGATAGCTCATTAAGTTATTTGACTTAGCTTGCATCTGATTGCATATGTGGGGCAGGAGGACATCGTCGTCAACCAAGTCCAGAACTTCAAGCTGCTCTGATTAAGTTCATTGAATTCATTTTGTGGTGATAGAATTTGTTATCTTCAAACTCCAGTATGGTGTCAGCAAGAATATCAAAGATGACAAAAGGTATACCTGCTGCACTCTTATACTCATTTCAAACATATCCTTTAGTTATTCCCTAATGAAGAACTTGTTTCATATCTTCTTATGTTGCCGTTATTATGTCAATAATCTTCTGTGGAACCCCATAGTGCCCATATGTTAAAATGGGAGGAAGTGACAGATGGTTAATAACAACTCAGAAGGAACTGCACAAAATGGTAGATGCAGTGGTTGTAGAAAGTGAAAAAAAAATGGACTTTAGCTTGAATAATAGGAAAACAGAAGTAATAATAATATCAATGAAGTGAATACTGTTGATCGTCGATGGAAGCGGCAGTCACTAAAAAAACAGCAGCCACACATTACTGCATAAGGAAATCCAGTCACTTCAGTGACAGGTCGGCCGCCATCATTCCGAACATACAATTCAAGCTACAAACAACCACGAACAGATGTAAAAGCATTCCATACGAAATTCACAGCTCACAGCGTCGTGCCACGCACTGACATCAGTAGCAGAGGACGGAACCACGCAATACTAGTCCAACATGAGGAAAATGCGAATTCAAACCGTAGCCACAAGCACAAACACTCCAGGGGCCTTAACCGTTCAAATGCCTCTCCTCCATGTTGTTAATTTAAAGAACATCCCATGCGAAGAATTCTGCCATTGGATGTTAGAGAAGTTTTGTGCAAAGTAAATAGAACCAATATTAACGTATGGATGCAAATAATGGGCAATTAGTTAACAAGCAATACAAGTTGCATAAATATAAAAGAGATGTAGTGTTAAATGAGAATTCTGAAAATTCCTTGCACACTCAAAATCCATTCATCCATCATGTGCCATGTCGGTAAGCGTGGGCGGCATTATTCGCCATGTCGCTCGATCACCAGAGTCGTGGATCAGCTCAGTGTTCCAGTTTCGGCCATGCCACGTGGCCAAGCCATCCAGGTATTTACTTCTCTGTCTTCCTCCTGTTCTCTTCCTCTCGATCTTGCCAGTTATTGCCAAGTTCTCCAATTTATTTCTTTTCATAACATGTCCAAAAATTATTTGACTGTCTGCGTCTAATTTCTCTAATCAGTGTACGATTATAATTTGTTTCTTGTAGGACTTGGTCATTGGTTTTTCTGTCTGTCTATGATATTCTTTGCATCAAAATGAATAAATTAAATGTTTTGAAAGCGGTTAAGAGACCAAGACAACGCATCAGAATCACCATGAGGAAGCTGTCGTCATTTTTGACATCTTCGTGAGAAAAGAATAAGTTGAGCATGTTGTGACAATTGGAATGATTTGTGGAGAGAGAGAGAGAGAGAGAGAGAGAGAGAGAGAGAGAGAGAGAGAGAGAGAGAGAGAGAGAGGGAGAGAGAGGGAGGGAGGGAGAGAGGGAGAGAGAGACAGAGAGAGACACACACAAAGAGAGAGAGAGATAGAGAGAGAGAGAGAGAGAGAGAGAGAGAGAGAGAGAGAGAGAGAGAGAGAGAATGAGAGGATTCATATCAGCCTTTTAATATGTCACGGAAAGGTGTCAGCGCAAGAGATGATAATATTTACATACATAAACATCACATTTCTTTTCCATTAATCAAGAATGTCTTTCCGTGTTAACATCCCTCCTAACTCCCGAAGGAATATTTCACACAATTTTACGAAACCTATGAGAACATTTCCGTATACATCTACAGAGTTGACAATACCTGTGCATATATTTCTTTATCCTAATTTTTTTTTTCCTTTCGAGTCTATCAAACTATAATCAAACTATAAATCTTTTTCTCGCATGGCTTTTCTGGTACGTGTAACTTCCCTACCCGTCCAGCATGTCTTCGTTATCCCAATTTATGTACGTCGTGTGTTATTGTATACTCTTTTTAAAATCTAAATTCACATCCTAGTTTAAATTAACACTAGATCTTCTTTAGCTAATTAACGCGCTTGACAGGTATATGTATTTTCTTATTTTAGAATCCTATCTACCTTCTAAGAAAGTGATATATGCAAGTAGACAAAAGCACACACGCACACACCATATGTATATATAAATCTAATTTCAGTAGAGCTGAATGGGACGCAGAGGTGTTTCCAAGGCACCAGGGCCAGGTTCTATACTGGCCAAGACCTACTAACACGTCCTAGTCGTGCGTCCTGGGCAACAGGTCCCTTCAGGGACCTGGCTAACATCAGTAGGATCGCTGGTTCTTCCGAAGTCGGAGAGTGTCTGCATGCACGGCGAGAAACCACCAGCGTGCACACCAATAAGCCAGACATGGGACAACGGATACTCACGCAAACCTCAGTCCGGTAAGACATCACACTGATGTTGGACAACAGAATGTCTTCATCCGACATACAGGACTTCACGCTGGAGTTCACAGCCAGCGAATGCAAGCAAGCAAGCAATAGAGCTGAATCGTGGAGAGTGAGCGAATGGATTGGAGGCAAAAGAGATTTGGTGTCTGAAACGTATGTTGCGAGTACACTGGTCTGTCAGAGTAACTAACGAGTTCATGGACAAAGATAATAAAATTAGAAAAGTATCTGCCATCTACTGCAAATAGTACCTTGCGGTGTAAGACCTGTTGACAAGGTACATTAACATTTGACACGTTCATTGCAGATGCGGTATTCTAACAATTAAATGGATACATTTGATGAAAATTGCTGTGAGCTATCCCTTTCAGAGACAATGTTGCTGAAATTTCAACTTTGCCTTAAGCTATCCCCTTAAGAAATAGTATTACTGAACTTTCCAACTTGTTGTATTTGTAGTTAATACTTTAAGTAATACAAGTTCTGAATTTTCAGTCTTGATTTATTGCTGACACTTAGAAATTTCTTTTTCTTCATATAGAAGAATAGCATATATTGTAGATATCTAGGCCTGCCTTTCTTTAACATGCATTGTACATGTCTCGGCTAGTCTATCTTTAATACAATTTCCAAAGTCATAAATCTGTTGCTGTGGTTCACATTCCTCTCTTCCTCCTTTCCTTTTCGCTGGCAGTGTGTCACACCTAGTTATGAACTTGAGGTGTCGGTGTGTCTGACTTCAACATGTGTCAGGCTGGCTTCCTCTAGACCAGTGGTTCTCAACCGGTGTGGAATTTCCCCCCCCCCCCCCACAGCAAGGGGGGAATTTTAGGTTTTCCAGGGGGAATTTTAGGGATTCCAAGGGGGGGGGGGGGGAGAATTAAGATTATTTCAAGATCGTGTTAATAAAAGAACATATTACTTAACATTGTTTCTCCCACGATACTTTAGATTCTGTGCTTCTCGCCCTTCTGAAATTCGTTTTGTAACGTAAGTAGACCCGCAAATCATGTTTTATGTAGACGTCTAGACTTGTTCAAGAATGTGTTATTAAATGTAGCTTCCATTTTTACATATACTGTGTAAAAAGGGGGATTTATAGGGAGGAAATACGAAAGGGGGGCGGGGCATGGGGAGATGACATTCTGAACATATGGTGAAGGAGTGCATGGGCCAAAAAAAAAAAAAAAAATTGAGAACCACTGCATCCAAGATAATGGGCTCTAACTACCCGTGGGTATATTTTCTTTTCCTAACACTTTTGTCCAGGGCAGAGGCTTACGGCCTACTGTTTGCAATTTCCAAATGCCAAGAGATCTTTTTAATGTGCACAACTTGCACGCGGGACCTCCTGGTTTCTGGCTTATCAGAGAAGGTTAGGTACAATATCTCACTAACCACGAAACTATGGCGGAGTGTGACGTCATTATATACCAACCGTTCTCGTAAAACCTCTCAAACCTCTGCAGGGATCAAACACGGTACCCGTTTAGTCTGGGGGAGTTAGTTAGTTAGTTAGTTAGTTAGTTAGTCAGCCAGCCAGTCAGCCAGCCAGCCAGCCAGCCAGCCAACCAGCCAGCCAGCCAGCCAGCCAGCCAGCCAGCCAGCCAGTCAGTCAGTCAGTCAGTCAGTCAGTCAGTCAGTCAGTTAGTTAGTTATTTAGTTATTTAGTTAGTTAGTTAGTTAGTTAGTTAGTTAGTTAGTCGCGGTTCCAACTTCACAGCAACGGCTCATCCCCATTATGCTCTGTTCCTGTGCCAGTGAATATCACACAAAACGCTCCCCACTGCCCAATGGGAAAAGTGGAAAAGACAGGAGTCTCGACAAACAACAGCCCGCACAGATACACTGTGCATAATGCCGCCGCCAGAATGTCAACACAATAGTCCCCCACGAAACATCCAGTTCATCTCTGATGGAATCGGCAGTCATTTTCCCATCTGGATGTTTCCTAGATGTTCACCCACACAGTCCACGAAAATACAGTTCATCGTCGATGGTAGTGGCAGTTAACCAGAAGCCCAGCAGCCACGCATTTCTACATAAGGCAAAAACCGGTCAACTCTGGGACATAGCCAGCTGCCATCGCTCTGAACATGCAGTCACGTTCCAAAAACACCTCGGGCAGATTCAAAAGCATTTCACACGAAACCCACAGCTCACAGTGTCGCACCACGCACTCACTCAGTAGCAGGGCGACGGAACCATCAAGCCTCCTTAGTCGCCTCTTACGACATGCATGGTAGGCTACAGTGTTGCTATTCTTTGCTTCTCTTATGGGCCCCGGCAACACACGGGGAGAAGTCTGAGAGTCTGGGAGAGATCCGTAACATATCAGCGATGGCTTCCCCTTCTTAAATATATCAGATTGCTGAAATTTCTATCTAGCTTTGTACGAGTACTTACAGATATCAGATTGCTGAAATTTCTACTTAGCTTTATACGAGTATTTAAAGATATCAGATTGCTGAACTTTATACCTCGTTTTGTTTCAGTATGTAAATATATCAGATTGCCGAACTTTATAACTCGTTTTTCAAGTCAGGTCTTAGTCAGATATGACTGAGCTACCGTATGACAGTAAGACGGTACTACCTGCTTTCTGTCAGCGCCGAATGTTGGGCGGCGCTTACCAAACCCGACACCCCACATTGTGCCAACGGCTTCGGGCGGAAGAGCGCAATTGGGAGGGTACTAGCCTTATCCTGGTGCGAGGAAATGCAACCCAAAGACAAAATAAGTCATGGCAGGGCAGACCAGGCCCTAAGCCTTGGTTGGCAGCTGGTCTAGGATCGAAGCTCCGACAGGCGGACAGTTAGAGCATTGCTTTGCTAATCCGGCAGCTTCTGCAGCTTGTCTTGTTCCAGATTATAGGTGTTAACTTTCCTCTGGAGTGAACTAGGCAGGCCGAGAGAGGGATCATGCTGCATGGGCAACACATGGTTTCTTTATCTTAGCCCAGGCTTTGTGCTATGGAGAGGCAATAACTCCATCCCTGGTCTTAACCGGTCTCGGAATCAAAGCGAGAGGCAACTGTTACGGGTTATAAGTCCTTGTCAGTTGGCGTAGACATGGGGCGCCACGCGTTGCCTCTGACGGTGGGAGACACCTTCAGGTGTCACTGATCTGGTAGAATACCAAAGGATATCTTTTTTGGTGAATTACAGACGGGTAGGAGATCTCAGGGTCAGCCTCTACTACGATACAAAGATGTGTGTAAGCGGGACATGAATGATACAGGCATTGATAATGCACACTGGGAGCACGTCGCCGCTGAACGTGTTGCATGGATTGCAACTATCAGAAATGGAATAAAGACAAAGGAGAAAATGATTGCAGATAAAGCACACATAGAGCGTGAGAGACGTAAGATAGTGCAAAATGGTGGATATGACCATGTTTTCACATGCACCTACTGTGGGCAAACATTTGCAGCAAGAATTGGCCTTACCAGCCACACTCGCCACCGCCATGGATCGTAGTTATTAAGCCTTTTTGAAGCACAATGTACCAAACTATCGTCTGTCAAGACGGAAAGGTGCCAATGATAACTCGTTTTGTTCCAGTATTTAAAGATATCAGATTGCTGAACTTTCTACCTCGTTTTATTACAGTTTTTAAAGATATCAGATTTCTGAACTTTCTACCTCGTTGATTTCCGAGGTTCTTCTTCCGTATTCTCGTCATGCGGTGTTCTCGCGGTCTCTGTCTGGCTGGTTTCTTTACATATGTTATCTATATAAATTATGAACAAGAGAGGGGACAGAAAACAATCTTGTCATACTCCGGATCTTATGGTGAAGGGTTCTGAGTGTCCTCCAGTTGCTCTCACTATGCATTCACTGTTGTTGTATAAGCTTCTACATAGGTTTGTTAGATGTGTACTCACTCCATATTGTTTAAAGATTTCCCACAGCTTGTTTCTATCTACTCTATCAAATGCCTTTTCTTGGTCGACAAAGGCTAAATAGAGTGTTTCATTGAATTCGACTGATTTTTCTATAAGTAGTCTAAGAGCAAAAATGGCATCTGTGCATCCTTTGTTTTTCCTACATCCAAGTTGTGTTTCGCTTAGCTGGGGTTCTATAGTAATTCGTAATATTTTCTCAAGAATATTGCAAAATAGTTTCCTAGTATGACTCAACAGTGAAATGCTTCTGTATTGTGTGCTGCCTTTTGCTGCCTGTGTTTTTCCAAATCGGGATAATGATGGCGTTTCCCCAGTCTCGTGGTGTCTGTTGTTCTACCCAAACATGGTTGAATAGTCTATGTAGCCATGCTGTTCATACTTCTCTTACTGCTTTAATTAGTTCATTTGGTATTTCATCTTGTCCTGGTGATTTTTTCAATAGGGCTAATCTGACGGCTTCTATAATTTCTTCTTTCAGTATGTCTGGTTTTAGTTCTTCGGTAGCACCTGTGTCGGTTTTTTGAATTCCTGTGACATCTGATGGGATGTTGAGAAGTTGTTCGAAGTACTGTTTCCATATTATTAGGATATGTTTTTGTTCACTAATTGGTTCTCTATTTTCGCTGTTAAATATTTCAGTTCGGTCAAAGGGTTCTCATCTGGTTCTCATTGGACTTATCTTTTTGTAGAAGTTTCTAGTTGCCTCCTTGTAGTTTTTATTTAGGGTTTCTCCATACTCCTCCCAGTCTATTTGCTTTTCTCTCTTTACTATTCTATTCACATGTCTTCTCGCTATTCTATCGCTTAAACGTCGACAGGGTCGACTTCATTGCACCGGGTTTTATCCCATATGGCTCGGTCTCTTTCCACAGCGCGGAAAGCGTCGCACAAAGCACGAACTCCGTAGCTCCAACGACGACCCACGGTAGTCTCCGAAAAAATTCACCCGTGAGCCGAAGGACGCAGCCCGGAATCGAACCCACAACCTTCGGAGCTCGAGTCAAACGGCTTGACCTCTTCGTTATGGAGAATCCCAATTCTCGCTATGCTATATTCTATGTAATCGCATTTCTGTTTGCTCTTCGACCACTTTTTATATTTTTCCTTTTTGTCTTTTACAGCTTTCTTTACTTCTGCGTTACAGCAACTTGTTATTTTCTTTATCCGTGTTTAGCGTTTTTTCGTGGTTACACCTTTTATTTTTGCAGTATTTAAATTGCTTGATTTGAACATCTCCCATTCTTCTTCCACTGTTTTTCTTTCTATAGGTAGTTTTACAAAGATTTCAGTTCTTTCTCATAATTTTCCTTCACTGCATCGTCTTTGCGGTTTTGTAAGTTTACTGATTCGCATGGCATGTATTTTCCTGGTCTTTGCTTTCTTCTACTACTGTGGCAACGACTGCTTTGTGGTCTGTGTTTATACTTAAGTTGGGCACTGCCCTTGCATCTGATATATTTCTCTTTCTGGTATTTCTTGTTATTCTTTCTGATATATATTTTATTTCTAGTATTCCTCTTGCTAGCCGTGGTTCAATGACTATTCCCACATCGTGTCTTGCCCTGTCTTGCTGTTCCATGCCAGAGTAGACAATCGTGTAACTGGTGGATCTCCTTGCATCCTTCCCCTGTTATTCTGGTGTCCGCTATTCCCATAAGTCCATTTTTGCTCTCTTCCATTATTTCTATGAGTTCTTCTTCTTTACTATTAAAACCACAGACGTTCATTGTGCCTATTATTTGAATCGCTAATCTACGCGGGCGAGTAAATAAGTAAGTCACACAGTTCTGGGGGATGGCAGGTACATGTAGTTGGTGTTTTCTACAGGTGTCTTTAGGTGACAGCAACATCGAACTTTATATTCCCGTTCGTTAGGTCTCGCTAGGTGTCTCATACTCATGCGCAGCGCATAAACAAAATGGCGACTGTACTTACGGAGTGTACAATCAAAGAGTAACGTGCTGTTGTGTATTTTTGTGTGTGGGCAAAATGATTGTCTGCAAAGGATATTCACAAAGAAATGCTTCCTGTTTATGCTGACAAATGTTTTTTCCCGTGAAGCGGTGCATAGCTGGGTAGAAAACATCCTTCTTCGCCTTGTGACCAAAAATTCAACGTTACGCCATCAGCAGGGAAGGTAATGCTGACAGTGTTCTGGGATTATCAAGGAGTGCTTTAAACCAGTTTCAAGAAGAAAGGTGGCAATGTGAATTCTGAATCTTACTGTGAAGTTCTATCGATACTTCATGGTGCAATTCGAAGAAAACGTCCAGGACTGCTGACTAGAGGAGTGTTGCTTCTTCATGACAATGCCAGACCCCATACGGCTTGATTAACCCAGGAGAAAATTAACCAACTAAGGCGAGAAGTTCTGGAACATCCACCTTACATCCCCCACTTAGCCCCTAGCGATTTCCACCATTTTGGTCCTCTGAAAACCCACCTTGGTGGGAGACATTTCGCGAATGACGCCGAAGTTGAATGTGAAGTGAAAACGTGGTGTAGAAAACACAGCACGCAGTTCTATGCAGCAGATTTGGGAGGACTGATAAAACGTTGGAATAAGTGCATCAATGTTGGTGGA
The DNA here is from genome assembly GCA_963921405.1 of Cepaea hortensis. Lineage (NCBI taxonomy): Eukaryota > Metazoa > Mollusca > Gastropoda > Stylommatophora > Helicidae > Cepaea > Cepaea hortensis. The sequence goes on along the minus strand of OY992883.1, from coordinate 108,039,173 downwards.
AATTATGTTGAGAACTAAAGGGACAATGTATATATACAAATAAACTGGTTTTAAGTTATTATCATATTTAGTTATTTTTCTACAACCATTTGTGACTTTCTTATTGACTTCTCATCGCATCTGTAGTCCATTAACATTACCGGGTCTATATCCATTTGGGTCAGTCCGTTTATACTTCTTAGTTTTTCTACGAGCAGTATGAAGATGCCAGTCTCCCTGGCTAGGGGTTACACGACTTTCTACGTAATCCCGTATACTCTCGTGAGTAACGTGACGTACGCGAGAATCGATAGTGGTTCTCTCCGCGTCGGTAACTTACGGGGTATGTGAGCCGGTCGCTCAGAAAGCAATTGCAAACTACTGAGCGTAATCTTGCCAAGAAATCAACAATCAGCTGAAAGATGCTGACGTTGACAGCGATGTCCTTTAAAGGATATACAAACAAAAAAAAAGGTATGAAAATACCCTGCCGGCTTGCTAGGCCAGTCGCAGGTTTAGGACAAAAAATCTGACGATAGGGGGTCCATCCCCTATGTCGAGGCATATCCCCGTTAGCCCATGACCTCGCGGTCATGGTTTCCCAGTCTACACCGCGTGAAGATGGGGTTGACTTGTGTAGTCTGCGGTCATCGGCAGGCTGATAATTTTCACTTTTCACCCCTCCTGGGAGAAGTTAGCCGATCCTAACACTGCTGGCTGCAGGGCCAGGTGCAGTCCACACCTTGTAGACAAAAAACATCATCAGTGTTTGAAGATATAATAATGTTGAGCTTTCTACCTGGCTTGTTCTAATATTTAAAGATATAATATTTGTGAACTCTATACCTAGCTTTGTTCTAGTATGTAAAGAAATAAGATTGAACGTTCTACCAACAAAGAGAGAAGAGAGACGTGTGATATCATTAGATACCAACGGTTCACGGAAAAGTTCCCACCCTATGCAGTTATAAAACCCAGTACCCTTTGTGTCTGACTGAGGTGGAATCCGTAACCCTGCACCCTCCTCCTACCTAAAGCTTTGTTCCAGTATTTAAAACCGTGAGGTTGTTGAACTTTCAGTTCACCAGTACTCTAGATCCTCGTTAGCACCATGAGCACTGCGACCTTAGAAGTGTTAAAACATACAAAAAATTCTTTAATTAACGATATTTTTAGAATTTAAAAATTATTATTGGCAACAATCAACGCGCAAAGGTAACCTGCACGTTCCATTCTTTATCCATCCAGCAAAAGAAAAATACAGCAATTCCGAAACTGTTTAACCAAGAGTACAAACGAAAGCTGACGATTTGCCCTAGTCAAAAAAAAAAAAAAAATTCCCAGATGTGTTTTTGGCGCGAGGCCTTCGCATACATAACCGAGTAATTTGGCGGTAATTTGAAGTGCACCTATAGTTAAGCCGTCCCGGTCGGGTAATTACCCCAACGGCTGCTTATGGGGCTACACGACTGCTCCGTTGGCATGTTTGATGTGGTATCATTAAGTTTTCCTATTATCTTTAGCCTACGTTTTTTGGTAATTATTCGACAATTTTTTTGTCCCTAAGCAGCGAAGAACACAATGTTTCCAATTTCATTAAGCTGACAAGAAAAAATAAACAACGTGTTTAAGATACAAAGAGAAGAAACGTTGACGAGCGTTGAGAAGAAATATCAATCAATAAATCAATCAGGTGCCGTCTCCACAATGAAGGTTGGCTGCATTATATCTCCAACACTGTTTGTCTTTCGCCCTGACTGTACATTCTGTCAGATTGATGGTCGACCATCTCTTGATGTTATCTTCCCACTTGCATAGTTGTCTACCTCTTGCTCGCTTGCCCTCAACCTTGCCCTCCAGTGCGGTTGTTATAAGAGTATTATGTCTTTTGATTGATTGATTGATTTAGGAACCGACATCACAGCATTCGGGGCATTCCCATAAGCGCTCCGTCCCATCCTCAGCAGCCGGCGAAGAGTTCCAACACCAATAGTACCAGTAGCAATCTGATTATATGTCCGTTTCGCCTTTCTTCTGAGCGTCGACCGTCGGCCAGAACCCCTCGTCACCCCTCGCTGTCTCATTCTTGCCAGACCATGGTGATCCATTTGCTCCTCCGAGGTGTACACGTGCTCCCACAAGGCCGCAACCATGCACGCCTTGTCATGCATCAATACTCCACCAAGTTTTCCAGAGCCAGCCAATCTGTCCGCCTGTTCATTCCCCAGCACACCGGCATGCCCTGGAGAAACGATTCAGGGTTTGCTTGCCACCTGTGACCTCCGAAGCGAAGCAAGCCACTCTGCCCGAAGCTTGCCTGTCCTCACCTTCCTCAGCATGCTTTCTGAGTCAGTTACAATCACGATGTGTGTGTATCGTATTCTCCATCCAGCTGAAAGCTGCACTGGCCGCCTCCACCTCCATTCTTAAGCTATATGTTTTGGTATCATATACCAAGCTCTCCTGCACCAAACGTCAAACATTAGCCTTTGCTAAGAACCCCCAGGTATTTCTCCTACCTCTCAACACCGACCCATCTGTGTAGATAATCACATCACCCGAGCGAGCATTATCCTGAATTAGTTGCTGGATTTCCACATCCGTGACCCTGCTGACCACTCCCTGCACTCCCGGCTCAATGTGATTATCACTCTGCACAACTCTGCCTGCCCCGCTGGCACTCTGACCCATTCCTCTCCTCGCCTAATGTTCTCCAAGAGGCACACCTGTCTGATCGTATCATCCGCCTGAGCCATCCATGATTTCCCTCTTATCAGTCGATGACCCTTAACTGCGTCCATCGCCTCATACAACGGGTGATCTGTGCCTGCAGCTACTCTGAGGTATGCCTTCGCCTGCATCACCTTGAGCCTACCAGCAACAGTCGGCAGACCAAGGATGTAACGTATACACACTACTGGGGTGTCTCTGGTGCATCCCAGAATGACCCGAATAGCATCGTTCTGTATGCGCTCTAATTTCACCAGCTGACTCTTTGAGACAGTGAGCAGTCCTAGTCCATAATTAACCACTGATTATATAAGTGCTGGTATAGTGTGAAAAGCATTCTCTGCTCTGTGTCCATTGCAGCCATAGTTTTAAGTGCATTGAGTCCCTTTTGAGACTTTGTCGCAACCGTCTCCACATGGTCCTTGAAGGACAGGCTCCTGTCAAATGTGATTCCCAGATACTTCAGTTTGTTCTCTCTGTTGTCGCTTCTACCATCTATCGCGAGGTTTGGGATATTTCACGTGTCTCTTTTTTATTTCTTTCATCAACTCTCTTTGCATTCCTAGTTTTTCTAGAACCTCTGTATTTGATTGCTTTTGTCACCCACATCTCCAGGGCCTCTATTCGACTTTCTAGTTACTTGTTCAATGCCCAGGCGTCCACGCCATACAACAATGTTGATCACAACAAATAGAAATACCAATAGCGAGTGTTAATTGCGGTCAAAATGTACAATTTTCGCCTATTTGTTAAAAATGCTCCAGGTCTCGTTGTTTCATTATTCATTCTCCGGATGTTGCCAGGCATACGTCACAGATGAAAGAAAGTAGGTTTCATTGTCCTTTATAGTCTAGTGTGGGAAGTAGCAAGGCGCAGAGGCTAGAACGCTTTCCTGCAGGCACGTTAGTCCTGTGCTCGAATCCTTAACGAGGCGGTGTTTTTACGACCCAGCCTAAAATAGGCACAATGAAAGGTTAACAGGAGTAGCGGTTGGCGGCATGATATTGACCGCATCACTGATCGAGTGCCCATTGGTCTATACATAAATGAGACTGGTACTATGTACCAAGTGCTCAGTATCAACACTGAAGTAATACAGGTTGTCCACTGATAAATAGCACACCCATGAAACAAGTTAATGGATTTAAATATGCAGGAAGTATGATCACAGAAGATAACAGAATAGACAGAGAAATCTAAATCAGATGAAAAAAAAGCAAGTGCACTTATATATCAATCACCCAGACTGAAACATCAAAATTTACCCACGTCATCACAACGACAAACAATAAATAGCATATTCTCGACAACTCTAAGCTATTAATATCAAACTTGGACATTATCCAAATCACATTCACGCTAAATCGACACCTCCGAGGTGAGATGCTTGAGGAGAGCTGCCAACTTACCTTTCCGAGACTGAGTAAGAAACGATCATACAGACAGTGGGATCAACACCTTGTGCCACATATATTGAAAGACAACAAACTAACTAATATTCTGAAAACAGGGGTTCACTTTTCGTGTTTTCTATTGGGGTGAGTTCTGTGACATGGGAGACACGTTAACCTAGTGGCTAGACACTCGCCTGTCTCACTGGAGGTCAGGGGTTCGAAATGCAGGAGGGCGGATTCGAATGGTTAAACCTGACCTAGGCTCACAGGTCGACTCAGCCCAAAATGGCTACAGGAAATATCTTGGAAGGTAAAGGCGGCCGGTGTGACACTGACCACATCAGCCCCGAGTGTCGTCTGGTCTATATATACGTGTGTCTGGTCTAAACAAACATGTGTCTGGTCTATACAAACATGTGTTTAGTCTATACAAACATGTCTGGTCTATACAAACATGTGTCTGGTCTATACAAACATGTGTCTGGTCTATACAAACATGTGTCTGGTCTATGCAAACATGTGTCTGGTCTATACAAACATGTGGCCAGCAACGCTATGTGCCTTAAGTCTGGTCTATACAAACATCCAGTCGGCAACATGGCGGTTAGGCATTGAACCATTAAGGCCTGTGGCGTGTTTATGCTTGCAGCTACGGTTTGCAATCGCATTTTCCTCATGTTGGACTGGTAGTACATGGTTCCGTCGCCCTGCTACTGAGTGAGTGCGTGGGCGACACTGTGAGCTGTGAAATTCGCGTGGAATGCTTTTAAATCTGTCCTGTATAGTGACCTGCATGTTCGGAACAATGGCTACTTGGAGTGACGATGGGATCTGGCCGATGCTCGATGCTTAGAGGAAAGGCGAGACGCACATATAATCAGATTGTTACTGGTACTATTGGGGTTGGAACTCTTCGCTGGCTTATGAGGATGGGGACGAAGAGCTTATGGGAATGCCCCGAATGCTGTGATGTCGGTTCCTAAATCAATCAATCAATCAATCATAACGGGTCCAAAAATCTTGACTGTGTACGTCTAATTTATCACATGAGTTCATAAAGCTGTAGACAGAGATTGCGTTCTTTGGTTATACAATGAGAAATGGAGTATAGGAAAACATCGTGACAACTGGAAAGATCGAAGAGAAGAGCTGCAGAGGCAGACCAAGCGAAATAATGCTGGGTGGACTGAGATGGTGGCATGGAGGAATATCATCAGCATAGTTGATACAGAACACCAAGGGCCGAGATCTGTCGAAAGACAGGAATACCTACACCAGATGGCCACGTACACGCCGATGATGATGATGATGATGATGATGATGATGATGATGATGACGCTGATGAGATTATCTGTTTTGTATGAGGGCTAACCATTACCCTGGAATTTACTCTAAGGTGTGTAGCATAGTACAATTTAAGACAAAACCATTATTACTTATTTCAACGTGAAATACACCACTTTCAACAAATAGGCAAATGAATGAATCACACAAAAACAACAACAACAACAAACAAACAAGAAGTAGATTGTGAGCTTTACTAGAGCACGATTACAAGAAACAAAATGGACTTTGCGGCGAAAACCTTCGTCAGCATAGAACAAACAAAAGCAGACACACAACTACACGAAAGACACTACATTAAAATATTAAGGTTACTTATCTGTATCCTTGCTTGACTGAATACGTCTTAAGCGGCTATCGGTGAATGGAATTAACCGGATGTTTGGTTAAAGGTGTAAACGGACTAAAGGTAAATAAAGCCAGAAGCTTGGGGATAGGCTACGCCACCTAGTAGGGAAAACACAATGGGGTGGGGGGGAGGGGTGGGGGGGGGATAGGGTGCGCCCATGAGAGAGAAAGGTAAAATATGGATTTGTAGAGCACTATAGTCGGCTCTGTGTCGAAAGTGTCATGGATGCAGCTCGCATTTCCGCACCCCACGCTCGAAACACTACTGCGGGCGATTTGGATGCAGACCACCCAATTCCAATTCCAATTTCTGGTACGAGTATCCCCTTTCAGCCTTCGAGTTTTCGACTTGGCTATGTAGGGGTGTTTATGGTGTAGCTTGTAGTTTGTCTTTTGTACTTTGGGCTGCTTGTTGTCAGCTTCCCGCCTTCTAATGGGTTGATTGCATTCGTTACTTTCTTGATGAAGTTTTTCATGACTGGACAGAGTTGCGCACTTGTTGAGGCCCGGAGTAATTGTGGTCCCACCCCGACTTATGGTGCTGTTTCCTTCAGGGAGCCATACCAGTTGTCGTCTCGCCTGGTGTTCCTCATATTACCCCGTGGTGGGTTTCTTTCGGTTCTTCTCGGTGTTCGCCAGTCGGATCTTGGTGGTGAGTGATAACGTCCTTCCTCTGCTGCTTCTTCTTCTGTCTGTGTTCTTGGATCTTCTGATTCCGGTGTGGCTGTCTGGATCTTGAGCAGTGTTAATATTTCGTGTAGCATCTCTTCTGTTCTTTCTTTAAAATCTTGTATTCTTAATAGCTGTTCTTTAGTCTCAGCCTTTAAGGTAGTCATTCGAGCGACATCCTGCTCTATCTTCTGCTGAACTTGGTTGCGTCGAGGATGCTCTGAAAGGCCGTTATCTGTCTTTTTTGCTTCTTGTCTTTTTCTTCCTCTCTGCTTGATAGCCTTTTTTTCTGTCTCAGCCTGTATAGCAGCCATTCGAGCGACATCCTGCTCAATCTTCTGCTGAACTTGCTTCGTTTCGTCCAGGATGCGTTGAACGGACGGTTGTTGTCTGAGGCTCTTGCATCTTGTCTTTTTCTTCCTCCATGCTGTTGAATTTTGATCGCAGGTCCTTCAGTTGGCCTTCAAGTTGCGCTTTGTCACATTTTGTGAGTCGATTGGTGGCCTCGTACTGCCTCCTAGCCTCTTTATAGAGCAGGTTAGTTTTCATGGCGATCTTCATAGCTTCCTTGCTGTCTTGGTGGCAGGGGCAGCCGAGGTACCTGGCGCTGTGGTTGCCGAGGCAGTTGGCGCATTTTCTGTTAATGTTAGGCCTCCTGAAGTCCTTGTCGATCTTTGCATTCTGGCACTGACTGTATGGATGAGGTCCAAAGCAGTATCTGCAAACCTCAACCTCACTCTTGCAGGTAGCAAGGGTGTGCCAAAACTTCTGGCACTTAGAGCACGGCAGCACTCTCGGTATGTAGTGCTCTGGAACTTGTTCTCTCTTGTCCCATCTTATGTATTGAGGGATCACTCGGTCCTCCGATATTACAATGACGACTGTGGAGAAGTTGTTGTGCTTTCCGATGATCCTCTCCGCACTGGTGATCTTGAGTTTCTTGTTCTCCTTTGTCAGCATCTCCCTGATCTGGTCGTTGCTGAGATGGGTCTTGACTCGTTTAATGACCCATCGTTTCATCATGCTGTGTCGGGTTGCCTCCAATAAGATGCCGTGGTGAAGCTTGATGTCGGCCTTCTCTCCTTTTGTGATTTTCTGCATAAATGCTATGGTCTTTGGGTTTTTGTTAACGGAGACCACTACTCCATCAGGTGTCTTGCGCAGCTGGGCGATGCTGTGTCTTCCCAGCTCGTTTCCCAGCAGCTTGATTATCTTGTCTGTTGGTAGCGACGACAGTTTGGCTTCTCCCACGCTTGTCTGTTTTAGCAGCAGTTTACCGGTGAAGTCCTCAGTTGTTGTAGTTTCCTCCGATTATGAGATCTTTGGTAAACTGGGCGGCTTCGTTTTGGTGCTGTTGAAAACTTCACGGCTGCTGCTGGCTTCAGTTAAAGTTGTAGTCTCTGACGTCGATTGAGCTACGGGTGCGGCTTCATCTGCTGTAGAAGTGGTAGATTCATTTAGTGTTTCCTCATGTTCTGGCGATGTGCTGCGGCTAGAAGACACGTTGTCTTCTTTCATCACCTTGATAGTCTTGGCGGCTTTCACGCTGCTCATTTTGAGCGTCGTGTGTGTAGTGGAGTTTTTCTTGCGACGTGCCATTTTCTATCACGCGGCCGGCTTCCGATAAGGCGACTTGCTCTCGATAGCGCATCGAGTCGACTGATGTGTGAGATATGTGTGCAGACCACCCCGATTTGGTTCTCATAAAACAACATGAGTGCTGGTCGCTCAGAAAGCAATGACAAACAACTGAACGCAAACTTGCCAGGAAGTTACAAACAGCAAAAATAATACTGGCGTCCTGTGAAGGCCATGCAACTAACTTGTTTGCGGACTATACGACTACTGGGATGGGAGGGGGTGGGGGAGTTTGGAACGTAAACAAAACTGTCTTGGACATTGAGGCCGTGAGGGGAGAGTGAACCTAACTGAAAGATGATGAGACGGTTTTTCAACGTCTTACGATCGCGTTCGTGAGATGAGCACGATTTGATCGCCGTGACCTGTATGCCGACCACGCCACAGTGGTCAGAACTGTTGTTTGGTTTGAACAAAGAGGCAGCATAAGTTTAAGAAAGACAATACATCGAACACAGTAAGCAGAATTAAAAGTGCATTTACAAACACAAACGTCAAGCTGGCAAAGGGTCTTATATGAGCATGTAAGATTATGATTGACTAGGCAGGTACGTCCACAATTTTCGGATCTCCCACCTGCCGCCATACTCTTTGGCGTTTTCCGAAAATGCATCTTTAGTGCTATGAAGACAGAGATTCAGTTTGATAGTTCTTCTTAAGTTAACAAAAGCACTTTATACAACGACAGTTAGAAGTCTGGAAAATAACCAGAGAAAATACATTTGTAGACACTGAATGGCACTCATAGAAATAGAAAAAAGAGTCATATTTCTGTGTATTAGGTACCATAAGGTAGAACAAACCAACATGTCTCGTTTTACAATAGTCTTATTTATTAGAAATCAGCGTGTCTGCGAGGATTAATGAACTTGCTGTGTTCATTCCCTTCTTTGGTGAGTTGCACTTCGACGTTGACTTCTCGTTCAGAATACAGTGGTAAAGTACTAAACATAAACTTGTCTAGTAAATCAATCTAGTGGTGGGGTTGATTGCAACGTCCTGCCAAGGACATGCACCATTGTCTTAACTGATTAAGTTTCATGTGATGATTAATCTTCTCACACAACTCCCCGTGTCTGCCATAAGCTTACATAAATGTTGCCATTGCATTATAATACAACATGTGTGCAACCATATATTGTACGTCTTTCATTTTTGCTTGGTCCAACCTACTTTTTGTTTTGGCACAGAATCGGTTAACATAGATCTGAAGACGACGATCGGATGTGTTTATACGTTTGTTATTTGGTTACACTTGATTAATACAAATTCACGAGACCTGTGGTGGTATTTACAATTACAAGAAAGGAAAGTTGCTTGCATATCCGTTACAGGACGTAATAGTTAACTCCAGCATTATTTTTCTGTTTGTGATTCCTGGGCAAGTTTGAACAACCAGCACTCATAACACTGTATAGAAACCAACACAAGGCAGGCAGCTTCCAAAATACCCCGCAGCTGCGTTTCGAACGCGGTATGCTGGATCGCGAATTGCATTCGTGACCCTTTCGGCACAGAACCGGTAAAGTAAGTGAAGCACCCTTGTAAGCGCTGCGCCCTTGTAAGCGCTGTAAGGAGCCGTGGATATATGGTGCTCCACTCTTATATTACAGATACATCGGCACGAGGTGTGTGATATTGTCAGTATCACGTCAGCCGTCATTACTTTCAAGACATTTCCTGTTACCGATTGTGGGCTGTGTTGACCTGTGTATACAAGTCAATTTTTTTTTTTAAATCAGACCCAGTACGCATTCGAACCCATGGCCTCCGAACCAGCATGCGAAGTCTAGCTACTACACTACCGAGGATCCACTCATACTAGTAGAAGGAAGTATTGGTATTTCTGTATATTACCTATACATTCAAGTAGAAGATAGTATTTGTATTTCTGTATATTACCTACACATTCCAGACGAGGATCCACTCATAGCAGTAGAAGATAGTATTGGTATTTCTGTATATTACCTATACATTCAAGTAGAAGATAGTATTGGTATTTCTGTATATTACCTATACATTCAAGTAGAAGATAGTTTTGGTATTTCTGTATATTACATACACATTCCAGACGAGGATCCACTCACAGCAGTAGAAGATAGTATTGGTATTTCTGTATATTACATACACATTGCAGACGAGGATCCACTCACAGCAGTAGAAGATAGTATTGGTATTTCTGTATATTACCTATACACTCAAGTAGAAGATAGTATTGGTATTTCTGTATATTACCTATACATTCAAGTAGAAGATAGTATTGGTATTTCTGTATATTACCTACACATTCCAGACCATGCACAAATTAGTTATTGTAAACACTCAGGAAATAAATGACCGTAGACCCCGAGGTAGACCAAGAAGGCGGTGGAGAGATAATACATGTACAGACCTACAAGCACTTGGAATCAACGACTGGCAAGAGAAGGTCCACCAGAGAGACGAATGGAGACGGATTGTATCTGCAGAAGAAGAAGAAGAAGAAGAAGAAGAAGAAGAAGAAGAAGAAGAAGAAGAAGAAGAAGAAGAAGAAGAAGAAGAAGAAGAAGAAGAAACACAGACGGCACAAATTATATGTTGCGCGATTTATTGCCTGACATTTGGTCAGGTGCATACTGCAGAGTTGTATATCATCATCATCATGTGCCATGCCGATAAGCGTGGGGAACATGTCACACAATCACCAGAGTTGTATATCATCATCATCATGTGCCATGCCGATAAGCGTGGGGAACATGTCACACAATCACCAGAGTTGTATATCATCATCAGCATGTGCCATGCCGATAAGCGTGGGGAACATGTCACACAATCACCAGAGTTGTATATCATCATCAGCATGTGCCATGCCGATAAGCGTGGGGAACATGTCACACAATCACCAGAGTTGTATATCATCATCAGCATGTGCCATGCCGATAAGCGTGGGGAACATGTCACACAATCACCAGAGTTGTATATCATCATCAGCATGTGCCATGCCGATAAGCGTGGGGAACATGTCACACAATCACCAGAGTTGTATATCATCATCAGCATGTGCCATGCCGATAAGCGTGGGGAACATGTCACACAATCACCAGAGTTGTATATCATCATCAGCATGTGCCATGCCGATAAGCGTGGGGAACATGTCACACAATCACCAGAGTTGTATATCATCATCAGCATGTGCCATGCCGATAAGCGTGGGGAACATGTCACACAATCACCAGAGTTGTATATCATCATCAGCATGTGCCATGCCGATAAGCGTGGGGAACATGTCACACAATCACCAGAGTTGTATATCATCATCAGCATGTGCCATGCCGATAAGCGTGGGAAACATGTCACACAATCACCAGAGTTGTATATCATCATCAGCATGTGCCATGCCGATAAGCGTGGGGAACATGTCACACAATCACCAGAGTTGTATATCATCATCAGCATGTGCCATGCCGATAAGCGTGGGGAACATGTCACACAATCACCAGAGTTGTATATCATCATCAGCATGTGCCATGCCGATAAGCGTGGGGAACATGTCACACAATCACCAGAGTTGTGGATCAGTTCTGGGTTCTTGTCTCGACCAGGATATTTAGTCAAACCATCTAGATATTTACTTACAAACTACAGCCCGCGGGCCGTATCCGACCCGAGACGACATTTCATCTGGCTCGCCGATGGTACTCGAACTTGCTTGATATAATGTATGGAACATCTTAGTTTTAGGAAAAACAAAGGATGCACAGATGCCATTTTTGCTCATAGACTACTTAGAGAAAAATCAATCGAATTCAATGAAACCCTCTACTTAGCCTTTGTCGACCAAGAGAAGACATTTGATAGAGTAGATAGAAACAAGCTGTAGGAAATGCTTAAACAATATGGAGTTAGTACATATCTAACAAACCTATGTAGAAGCTTATACAACTACAGTGAATGCATAGTGAGAGCAACTGGAGGACACTCAGAATACTTCACTATAAGATCCGGAGTACGACAAGGTTGTGTCCTGACCCCTCACTTGTTTATAACATATATAGACAACATATGTAAAGAAACCAGCTAAACGAAGACTGCAAGAACACCGCACGACTAAAACACAGAAGAAGAATCATCTGCAAATCTAACCATTAGAGAACTCCTGTTTGCGGACGACCAAGCACTAATAGCAAAATCAGAAGCTGAATTACAAGACCATATGAATAATCTAAACGAAATGTGTAGGGAACATAACATGAACATCAGAGATATTGACTATAGCTAAAGAAGATAAAACGAACGACCTAAACGAACATCCCTTGAAACAAGTAAAGAGTTTCAAGAACCTAGGAAGTATAATATCATCAAATGGCAAATCAGAAGACGAGATCGAAAATAGATGCAATAAGGCAAACCAACAATGACACCAATACTAAAGAACAAACATGTATCAATAACTACTAAGAACGCACTTTACAACACAATCTTCCTACCAACTCTGTGCTACCAATGCCAAACATGGACAATGACAGAAAAAGAGAAAAGAAAAATCACAACAACAGAAATGAGATTCCTGAGAAGAATACTCAATGTATCAAGAAGAGATAGGATCAGAAATGAAGAAATCAGGACTAAAGTGGGGGTTATAGCTGCACTAGATTTTATTAGAAGGCAGTAAGTCAAATGGTTTGGCCATGCAAGTAGGTTACCAACTAACAGTATACCACAACAAGCAATGATGTACAGACCAGAGGGAAGCAGAGGAAGAGGCCGACCACGTAAACGATGGACACAGGGAATAACAGAGTCCATGGGAATATTGATACATGAAGCCCATAAGCGGGCACTCTCCCACTGTTTATACTTCACCTCGACACCGCAAGGTACAAGAGAAACATGATGAGGTGAGATGAGATGAATGTATGGAATACGAGACGTTGTGATACAATTTAAATGTAAATATATTTAGAATAATAGGAGACCATCACACATGCGGAGACCTCCTGGCTGCTATGTGTCTTAAATTTACTATTTTTAATTATAAATTATTGTATCTAGATTTTCTTGTTTAGTGTAATGTTTGCCTATTTCGCGACATCCCAAGGCCTTTCCCGGCTCGTGGTAGCGAAGCCTGAGCTCTGACGCTACCATGGTTTCCATGCAACACACACACACACACACACATACACACACACACACACACACACACACACACACATGCATCTTTCCCTCCCCCGAATGCGTCCGGTGGTCAGCATAGGTCCGATGCTCCAGAAATATGTACTTCTTTTTGGCAGTCCATTTTTTAGTTACGTAACAAGGAGTTCTCTGTTTGACAGTGAATAGAGGCAATACAGTAGCAAACATAGGATAACAATTTCATAAACGCCTTGTGTTATTACGAAAGTATTTTCGCCAGCTCAGAAGAATTCCCCGGTCAAGGTGTTAATCGAACTGGTCTCTAGGCCAATGTTTTACAACCTTTCTGCTGGAACAGATCCTTACGCAAATGTTTACGATGCCCACGGAACTCTGTGCGATGATCCAAGTGTCTGTTCTACTTCATGTAATAAACCAGATAGACAGAGTTGTTGCATTTAAGCGATTTCGGTCTGTTTCGGCGAAACCCCCGGTTGCCACTCGCGGAAACCCGGTTGAGAAACTCTGCTCTAGGCGGTTTATTACGGCCGGCCCTATCTATATATTTTGCAAACCATATTATGAGATATATTATATTATCAAAGGCACCTATAGACTTTATACGTGTCTTTGGTGAGCCGTAACTTTCTTGTGTTTCAATAGGATTTTAATTATGATTATAATTCAATGTATTTTTCATTTTCAAATCCCGTGTACTTCACACTTCATTATGGCTACTAAGAAAAGAAAAATGGACGCCGAGTTTCGCGTTTTCATTGAATGGGAAGTAAAGTATTTCTTTGTGGAAACAAAGGACTAAAAACCAGATGCGTAATATGCAGAAAAAGTGTTGCCGTTTTAAAAGAGTACAATCTTCGGCGTCACTACGAAACAAAACATCTATCAACATATTTAAAGTGTTCTGGAAAGTTACGCTCTTAGAAATATGAGTCCATGAAATTTGGTTTAGAAACACAAAGAAATCTCTTCATGAGAAAGTCTGCTGGAAATGAAACTGTCACTCATACAAGTTACAAAATAGTGCACAAGATGGCAGAACCATGAAAACCGTTTACTGATGGCAACTTTATGGAAGAGTGTATAATGGAAGCAGCAAATGAATTGTGTCCTGAAAAAGCCGAGTTGTTTGGAACTATCAGCCTTTCGGCAAGTTCAGTTGTGCGAAGAACAGAAGAACTTTCAGAGAACATTGTGCTACAGATACGCGAGAAAACTAGAAACTTGTTGTGGTATTCTTTTACGCTGGATGAGTCAACTGATCTTTCGAGTACTTCACAACTTCTCGTGTTCATTCGTGTTTGCAATCTGGACTTTCGGGTAAAAGAAGAGTTGGCATCCGTTTGCAGCATGCGTGGAAAAACAACTGGAAAATACATTTTCTTAGAAATGCAAAAAGCTTTGCAAGACAAAAAACACCTTCAGTGGAATCAGCTTCGAGGTGTTACAGTTGATGAAGGAAAACACATGGCTGGTGTGAGAAGAGGTCTAACTGGGCAGATAAGAACTCAATTGGAAGATGTGCAAATTCCTGGCGCTCTGTTCATACACTGCATCTTAAATCAGCAAGCACTCTGTGGGAAAGACTTAGCTATTTCTTGTATACTGAAAGCAGTCGTTTCTGCTGTAAACTTCATTCGGGGACATGGACTCAATTACCGTCAGTTCCAGGCTTTTCTTTAAGAAATTGATTCTGAATTCTGTGACTTTCCTTATCACACATAATTGAAGTGGCTCAACTGCGGTAAAGTCCTCTTTCGCTTTTACAAGCTCCGAAACGAAATAGATGTTTTCCTCACTGAAAAAGATACGGATAATCCACAGCTGTCAGATCCTACTTGGCTGTCAAAGTTGTCATTTTTAGTCGACATCAAATCCCACATCAATGAACCTAATTTGAAACTTCAAGGAAAGGATAACCTCGTCTGTGATCTCTACAGAATCATCAAAGGATTTCGGAGAAAGCTGACATTGTTTGAAGCACAACTGGAAGGAGAAAACTTTTCTTGTTTTCACTGTTTCACAGAATTTTGCGCTGCAATCGATGAAGACGTAAACCTCGACACCCCCACCCCTCCAACCCCCCCCCCCCCCAAAAAAAAAAAAAATTATTCATGACATGAAGAGGCATTATTTGGAAAGATTTTTAGATCTTGACATAATTAAGAGTGACAATCCTCTGTTCCAGAATCCGTTTAATTGTAATCTTGATGATGTGCCAGTTGAAATACAGTTGTAGCTCATTGATGTGCAAGCAAATGACTTGTTGAAAGGAAAGCTCAGAGAAGGAAAACTTGTTGAATTTTACAGCTGCTTACCTGATGTTGAGTTTTCGAAACTGAAGAAATTTTCCGCTGGTATGGCATCAGTGTTTGGAACAACTTATGTCTGTGAGTAAACATTGTCAAAAATGAAGTATGTGAAGTCAACACATCGAACCAGATTTACTGATGAACATTTGAAAGCAATTCTCTTTATTGGATGCAGCAATTCCAAACCACATTGATGATATCTTACAAGCCTAATATCAGTTTCACAAATCTCATTAACCTTTTTTGCTGCTTAGTTTGTGAGATTCGGATATGTGCAGACTAGGTCTAATGTAATTATCTTTTTGCTAATGTCGCCGTCTATGGTAACTTTCTCTTAGTAAATAAATATGTTGGTTGTCTTAGTTTTTTGTGAATTGCAACCCACTCACCCATAAAATTAACTTAGTTTCTCGTCTTTTTCCCCAGAGCTTATGTTCTAGCTTGCAAGAATTGTTGAAATTAGTTGCATATCCTTTACAGGACGTTTGAGATCAACAACAGTATTTATTGATGTTGTTGAGGTCTTGGCAAATTTACGTTCAGTAGTTTGCCATTGCTTTCTGAATAACCGGCACCCATACCATAGCGTAAATAACCAGCGCAACGCGGTCTGCTGCCAAATTGCGTGCAGCTGTGTTTCGAACGCGGGTATACAGGATTATGATCGCGTCCGTAAGACCTTCGCTGCGGAGATCGGCGCAAGTATTGTACAGAATGTGTATGTGGTACGCACTCACCATTTTGTTAGTGATCCGGCCCGCTGTAAAACAACGTTTGGTGACCCCTATTCTATACAATGATGTCAAACTGCAAAGCATCTTCTCCCTTGGTCTCCCAATGCTTCTTTTTCCCTCCCGCCCTCCTGTTGTGACGACACACTCCATCTTCACCCTCCTCGTGACATACCCAAAGAAAGTGAACGGTCTTTGTCTGAAGAGAGTATCCAGTTCTCTCTCTAAGTTAACTTCCTTCAAGATATCTTTATCGCTCTTTCTATCTGTCAACTGGCAGCTAGGCTTGTAATAAAAGGTAACGATTATGACTGGCCAGACAGATCCTTCCAGAATTTCAATATTTCCTCACATGTTTTCATCTGCTACCGATAAACCCAGACATTTCCCGAAAAAAGCATCTGCTGCGTTTGTAAAAAAGATGTAATCTGATATTTATCAGTTGTATGTTTGTATTTTCAGAGCAGCTCCGACAACAACATAAAAAGTTAACGTGAAAACAAAACTGGTAATCATTGCTTAAAAAAAAAAAAACACACACACACACACATGTATGTTTAACGAGAAAGATTAGTTCAAATATGATTACTTCAACAGTTTTTTTTAAAGCCTAATTGGAACATTAACGGCGAGAGGACCACAGGGTAGAGCAGTCATACACCTGCTTGTTCGCCAGGGTTCAGTGTGCTCACGTGCTTGACTAGATCCGTGTACGTCAGTGTGTGTCATTCTGATCTTCTACGAATATGGTTACTTCTACGAAGTACGTTACCTCGTACATTATATGGTACATGTAAAGGTAATGAAACCTATCACTCGCTTTCAGGTGTATATGGTATATGGAAAAGAGATAGCGGCAGACCAAGAGAAACTATGCTCGATGGACTGAGACGTTGGCATGGAGGAGTATCATCAGCGGAGTTGATCCAGAACATCGAACACCGACATTTTCAGTGAGACATGAACGTCCTATATCTGATGGCAGGGCACACGATAAAGGTAACTAAAGTAAATGAACATAGGGATTCTCGCCGGTGCTTCGGAGTTCGTGTGCTGAAGTGAGAATTTCTTACAAGTATACATTTTGTGTGTTTTTGTTACGATTACTTACTATAGCTGGCTGCTTTTGCCAGGGGAGTATTTTAACCGCGCTGATGATAAAATGCGTCTTGCCCAGGCAGTCGCCATGTAGTTAGTTAGGCAACAGATCATTCTCATTGCACGTCGAACTGTTAGCCCATGAATGCTTAGATTCCTCCCCTCAGTATCTCCTTCAGCGTATTTCGACTGACGACATCAGTTCTGTGTTGATTGACAATTCTTCTTAGGGTGACTGCATGGCTCTTTAATCTAGCGTGACCCCGTTTGACTTGATGTTCCTGCAGTCTGGACAAGGTTGCAGAATCACACCCATCCCTTGAGTCATTCACTCATTCTGAATCCCCGAGGATGTCAGCCTGGCCCACAGTTCCCCCACTTCCACAAGTAAGCAAGCTTATCTGCTCGTTCGTTTCCTGCTAAGTACTTTTGCTTTCTAGGATTGTGTAATGCTACTTACAATAAGAACTAGGCTACCAACTGACAGTATACCACAACAAGTAATGATGTACAGACCAAATGGAACCAGAAGAAGAGGCTGACCATGAAACCGATAGACAGAGAGAATAGCAAAGTCCATGGGAATCTAGATATATCAAGCCCATAACTTACACTTTCCTGCTGTTTATGTTTCACCTCGACACCACAAGGTGCAAGAGGAACAAGAAGAGATGATGATGATGATGACTTAAAGTGAGGGGAAAACCGAATCATCCTTATAGAATCAATCAATTAACCAATCATGAAAAACCTAATCGTCGTCATGCTTTCATCTGCACCATAGAATACAAATGGATTTGCAATGTCATCATCATCGTGTGCCATGACGATAAACATGGGCGGTCATGTGTCGCCATCTTACACAATCATCAGAGCCTTGGATCAACTCCTTGTTCTTGTCTCAATTATATCATGCGATCAGGCCATCTAGATATTTCCTCTCTGCCCTTCCCTTGATCTTTACCCCGCAATCTTGTCAGCTGTCACCAAGTTCTCCAATTTATTTCTTCTCATAACGTGCCCAAACAACTTTGGCTGCCGATGTCTAATTTCACTAATCAGTTTACGATTTTCATCCGTTTCTTGTAGGATTTGCTAGTTTGTTTTTCTGTCCATCCAAACAAAAAGATGTTTATCTCTCTTCATGAACCAGTCACGTAATCTTATATGGTTATTATTGTATTTATAGATACTGGAAGCCCGATGTATGAGTTGAACGAGTTGTAATTGCACATAGTACAATGTGACAGTAATTAGCTGCTGCTCTGGCAAACAGGTAAACGTTTAGGAAAGAATCGGAAATAGAAAACATCAATGGCCCGGACACAGTGGAGAATACATAAGACAGTCTGGGAAAACCCAGATGGATACCCAAATCTCATGGCCATGTACCACCATCGCTAAATGACAGACCTTATCAGAGAGCCTGGTGATCGCGTGAGATGGTGTACTTTGAACTTCCACTCTTATCGGTTAGGCACATGGTGGTATTGATGTTGACGGTAACGATGTCGATACGGCAAGGACACAAAATGGGTGGAAAGGGGGGGGGGGGGCAGAAACGAAAAAGAAAGTAATGAGAAAGAAAGCATGAAATAAAAACAGATAATAAACGTAAGGAGACAAGCAAAGAAAGGTAATTAATGAAAAAAAAAGCAAATAACAATAAGTAATAGACATAAAGGATGATAACATACATCTTGAGATGTCAGATAAAAACAAGAAAGACGAATCTGCCATCTTCCTTGCCAAAAGTTAGACAAATTTTCCTGAGAAGTTTCTGGTGAAATGTTCAGCTCCCTGCTGCTGATCCAGGTGTGGTTATCCCGATGTTTGTTTAATGTTATGACCACCGTGTGTTTATGAAGTTGATCGACTGCGTCGTCTGCAGACATCAAAGTATGGCTGTTCAAATCATCACCATTATCAAGTTAGAGTATCACGCTATGAGATTTACCGTTCGTTAAATTCATTAACTGCGGTCTTCCCTTCACTGCTTCATGTATGAAATCTATGCTGAACATGTGATTCATTAAGGACAGCAACGTAATCAAGCATCAGGTATATCTGGAGGTAAGTGGATAAGTTTGTTGGTGTGGGGATAGATAGATTATCGTAATCAAGTGCCCTGTCGTGTGACGTGAGCGATCATTCTTCTCACATCGTGCAATCTCCAACGGCATGGATCAATTCGTGTGTTGACTCTCTTCCGTGCCATGACACAAGGCTGACTAGAATTTCCTCTCGTTGTCTTCATCTCTTCCTCTTCACATACATCTTTCCACTTGTCACATATTCCAGGTTTTGTCTTCTCATATTGTGGCCAGAAAATGATGACCACCTCGTTCTGATGTTTGTAGTAAGTTGTCTTTGTAACTTAACATTCGGTAGATAGACAGAAGGATAGACAGACTGAAGGATAGACAGAAGGATAGACAGAAGGATAGACAGGCTATAAGAGCAGCTCGGTAGCATAGTGGCCAAACCTGGTGCAATATTTTGTTATTGGGGTCCTTGTTTAAATTCACAAGTATTGACTGGCGGTCACAGAAATAGAAGAAATAAATAGAGAAAAGAAAAGGACCATTTCTACACGCAATGAGACTTATTTGGGCCTATGACGTTAACCTCACGATTTTATAGACCAGTCGACACTCGAGGGTGATGTGATCAATACCATGCCGGTCTCTTTTATTTTCCAATAATTTCCTGGTACACTTTTGGGCTTTCTGGACTTTGAAGCCCAGGTCCATTTTAAAACTCAGTCTCGTTACTAATTCGAACTCGCGACCCCTGTACCGTGAGGTAAGTGCGCAAGATGCCACGGTTTTCCTTGACCCGTATAAAGACATAACACCAAAGACCACCTGCAAACAAAATGATAAACACATTGATGTATTCAATTAACTCTTAATCTCATCATCAAGTACATTGCCGATTGGCCTGGTAAATAATGCTTCTCCACATATTGCGATCTCCAACAGCATGTAACAGTTCGTGTGTTGACTTCTTTCAGTGCCATGACAGCAGACCGCCGTGTTGTCAAAACTAATGAATCCAAACTTGGATATTATGCAAATCACACAATTAACACCTGCGAGATTAGATACTTGAGAAGAGCTGCAAACTTAACTATCCCAGACAAAGTAAGAAATTATGTTATCTGACCGACAGTGGGATCAACATCTTGTGCCACACATGAAATAGCTCAGCTATCGTGTTAGAATGCCACATCATCGACTACCAGCACTGTTACTACACCCAAGGCGATCTGATAAGAAAGCATCTGGACGCCAGGGAAGAAAATGAATTGACAACATCAAAGATATTATACAGTCGGAATGACTGTGAACTCATACAACATAAAGGGTAAATACACAACCTGGAACGGCAATACTTTTAAAAACCTCACAGTCATTAAAAATACACCCTGTGTGTGTAACACAGGCGGCAATCTATATCTATAAAACAAAGTGTATGTGTATATATATGTATGTATGTCCTTTATTTGTTCGCGAACGGCCCATCCGATTGAGATGAAATTTTCTACACGCCTTCCTTTCATTCCAGAGCTGTCAACTGTCATAGTTTTTTTCTCTTCTTCTTCCTCCTCCCTCCTCCCCCTCCCAAAATACGTACGTAAATATATGATGATGATGATGAAAGAATCCCCGAACCAAAACGCTAGGGAAAGGGAAGAAAATGACGTGACTACACAGAATCGTCACACGGCAATCATCATCATCAAGTGCCGTGCCGGCTGGCGTAGGCGTTCATGGCTCTCCGTAGGTCTCAGTCTTTGGTTTTTTGGATCAACTCTGCTGCTGATATTCCTCCATGCCACGGCAATATCAATAACAATTCATCTTTTTATGTGTATCTATATCTATAAAACAAAGTGTATGTGTATATGTATATATGTATGTATGTAAATATGTATGTCCTTTATTTGTTCGCGAACGGCTCATCCGATTGAGATGAAATTTTCTACACGCCTTCCTTTCATTCCAGAGCTGTCAACTGTCATAGTTTTTTTTTCTTCTTCCTCCTCCTCCCTCCTCCCCCTCCCAAAATACGTACGTAAATATATGATGATGATGATGAAAGAATCCCCGAACCAAAACGCTAGGGAAAGGGAAGAAAATGACGTGACTACACAGAATCGTCACACGGCAATCATCATCATCAAGTGCCGTGCCGGCTGGCGTAGGCGTTCATGGCTCTCCGTAGATCTCAGTCTTTGGTTTTTTGGATCAACTCTGCTGCTGATATTCCTCCACGCCACGGCAATATCAATAACAATTCATCTTTTTATGTGTAAGGAAGTTATCTACAGTCGTGTAGAAGGGAAGAACTAGACGAGTATGAATTCGGAATGGCGAACTCTCTCCTCCTCTCTTCTTCCTCCCTCTCATCCCTCTCCCGACTCCCTCCTCCTTCTCCCTCTTTCTTCTCCCTCTTCCTCTCCCCTCATCCTCCATCCTCCTCCCACCTACTCCATCCGCCTCCTCCCCCTCCTCCCTCATCTTCCCTTCTCCTCCCTCTCCCTCCTTATCCCTCCTCCTCCTGCCTCCCTCCTACTCCTCCTGCCTCCTTCTCCCTCATCATCCTCACTCCTCCTTCTCCCTTCTTCTCCCTCTTCCCTCTTCCTCCTCCTCCTACCTCCTCCCTCCTCCCTTTTCCTCCCTCCTCCTCCCTCTACATCCTCCCTCCTCCTCTCCACTCTTCCTCCTACCCTCTTCCTCTTCCCCTCCTCCCTATCCCTCCTCCTCCCTTCACATTCCTCCTCCTCCCTCTTCCTCCTCCTCCCTCCTCCTCCTCATCCCTCCTTCTCCCTCCTCCTCCTTCTTCCTCCCTCCTCCTCCCTCCCCCCCCTCCTCCTTCCTCCTCCTCCCTCTCCTCCTCCTCACTCCTCCTCCTCCCTCTACCTCCTCCCTCCTCCTCCCTCTTCCTCCTCCTCATCCCTCCTCCTCCCTTCTCCTCCTCCCTCCTCCTCCTCCCTCTACCTCCTCCTCCCTTCACATTCCTCCTCCTCCCTCTTCCTCCTCCTCCCTCCTCCTCCTCATCCCTCCTTCTCCCTCCTCCTCCTTCTTCCTCCCTCCTCCTCCTCCCTCCTCCCCCCTCCTTCCTCCTCCTCCCTCTCCTCCTCCTCACTCCTCCTCCTCCATCCTCCTCCCTCTACCTCCTCCCTCCTCCTCCCTTCACATTCCTCCTCCTCCCTCTTCCTCCTCCCTCCTCCTCCTCCCTCCTCCTCCTCCCTCCTCCTCATCACTCCTCCTCCCTCCTCCTCCTCCTCCCTCCTCCCCCTCCTCCCTCTCCGCCTCCTCCCTCCTCCTCCTCCCTCTACCTCCTCTCCTCCCTCCTCCTCCCTCTACCTCCTCCCTCTACCTCCTCCCTCCTCCTCCCTTCACATTCCTCCTCCTCCCTCTTCCTCCCTCCTCCTCCTCTCTCCTCCTCCCTCCTCCTCCTCCTCCCCTCCTCCCCCTCCTTCTCCTCCTTCTCCCTCCTCATTCTCCCTCTTCCTCCTCCCTCTTCCTTCTCCCTCCGCCTCCTCCATCCTCCTACTCTCTCCTCCTCCTCCCTCCTCCTCCCTTTTCCTCCCTCTCCTCCTCCTGCTCCCTTCTCCTCCTGCGTTCTCCTCCTCCGTCCTTCTCCCTCCTCCTCCCTCTTCCTCCTCGCCTCCTCCTCCACACTACTCCTCCCTCCTCCTCCTAATCCCTCCTCCTCCCTCCTATTCCTCCCTACTCCTCCTGTCTCCTCCCTCCTCCTCCCTCCTCTTCCCTCCTCCACCTCCCTCTTCCTCCTCCCTCCTCCATTTACCCAAGACAGACAGACAGTCAGACAGATAGTCGGGAACGGGATCTTATATGACTACTTATATAATTTAAATGAGATGCTCTCCACCATGGGATGGGCCGGGTCAGACAGACAGACAGACAGATAGATAGATAGATAGACAGACAGACAGACAGACAGACAGACAGACAGACAGACAGACAGTCGGGAACTTATATGACTACTTATATGAATTAAATGAGATTCTCCCCACCAGGAGTTGGGCGATGCCGGGCCGGGTCAGACAGACAGACAGATAGATAGTCGGAACGGGAACTTATATGACTACTTATATGAATTAAATGAGATTCTCCCCATCAGGGTCTGGGCGAAGACGGGCCGGGTCAGACAGACAGACAGACAGATAGACAGACAGACAGACAGATAGACAGACAGACAGACAGAGAGATAGTCGGTAACGGGAACGAGAACTTATATGACTACTTATATGAATTAAATGAGATGCTCCCCACCAGGGTCTGGGCGAAGCCGGGCCGGGTCAGCTAGTAGTTTATAAATATCTGTGCGACATGGGCTCCAATGGTTTATAACTATGCTTTCCCTGCCACGCCTCCACTCTTCTATTCCACCATGTGGAGATGGAATATTTAAGTGTAGCAGGCTGTCGGTGCTAACCACATATCTGTGTAGGTCTGTCGGCATTCATTGGGTGCTGTGTACGTCTGTCGGCATCAGCATGGCATCAACCAACTTCATTCCACTAATAACTGTAAGGGAATATCATCAAACAGAAACTAACAGCTTTTATTAGACACATTCACGTGGGTGTCTGAATGCGAATGAGGGGGAAGAGGAAGTTTATTAGCCGGATGATTTTCAGCGTGTTTTTAACAAACCCAAGATTAATTCACGCAGGCGAACTGCATCGAGGGTTTCACAGAGATTATTGGACGGACACTTCTTTTATAGTCCATGCCGCGTGGCGTTGGTGATCATCTCTGTCCACAGCCTTCCGTCTCTTGTGCTGTCAATCATTTCTGATACTGGCGATCCGCCATGCCTTGATGTCACATTGTCCAGCATCTTATCTCTTGGTCTCCTACTGCCTTTCTTCTCCTCCACCCTACCGTTAGTTAGTTAGTTAGTTAGTCGTGGTTCCAACTTCACGGCAACGGGTTGTCCCCATATTGCTCCGTTCCTGTGCCAGTGAATATCACACAAAATGCTCCTCACTGCCAAAAGTGAACAATGGAACAAACAGGAGTATCGGCAAGCCAACAGCCCGCACAGGTACACTGTGCATAATGCCGCCGCCAGAATGCCAACACAAAAGCCCTCCATGAAAAATACAGTTCATCGTCGATGGAAATGGCAGTCACCAGAAAGACTTCATTGACTATGGTTTTATCCCATATGACTCGGTCTCTTTCCACAGGACGACCCGCCGAAAGCGCCGCACAAAGCACGAACTCCTTATCTCCAGCGGCGACTCCCAGGAGTCTCCTGAAAAATGCACTCGTGAGCCGAAAAGGCAAACCAGTAAATCCAGTTCCGAACATGCAGTTCACGCTACACACAACCACTGACAGATGTAAAAGCATTCCACACGAAACTCACAGCTCACAGTGTCGCGCCACGCACTCACTCAGTAGCAGGGCGAC
This sequence comes from Cepaea hortensis, assembly GCA_963921405.1. Lineage (NCBI taxonomy): Eukaryota > Metazoa > Mollusca > Gastropoda > Stylommatophora > Helicidae > Cepaea > Cepaea hortensis. The sequence goes on along the minus strand of OY992883.1, from coordinate 108,014,343 downwards.
GGAACCATATCCTCCTCAGTCGCCTCCTACGACTGTGTTCACTGGGATGTGTGTATGTCTTTCCATGAACTCCACAATGGCGATTCTGTCATGCCATTTTATTCCCACATTTCTTCTCAGGTACCAATTAATGTATGTTGTAACTTAATATTATTCGTTTACTACTGCATTACACATAAATCCGCGAGGGATTTGTCGACTTAAGCTCATTAAAACCAAACTTAAACGATCCTTAACCACCCTTCAGGCGTATTGGATATTGAACATTACTTTTATAATCATCATCAAGAGCCGTACCAGCTGACGTGATGATGATGCATCTCCACACAATCTGGCTATCTCCAACAGAATATGTCAGTTCCCTTGTTGATAAATATTCCCTTGCCATGATGACAGACTGCCCAGAAACATCTCTCGCTGTTTTATTCTATACAATGTTGTTGTAGTCATTGAACGTTTGTTCCTTTTTATTTTCGTCTCATCATGTGGCCATGAATGTCGACTGTCTCTTTCTTGTGTTTGTGATATCTTCTCTATAAGCCTTAGGCACATTAAAAATCTTTGCATTACTCGTTTAGCTTTCCTAATATTTTTATTGACCAAAAAATGCATTCGCTGAGTGATGTGGTCTATATCCTGCCAGCCGCTTAAATTTCCCATTATATTTCATGTTACCAACTTTAGGCCCTGTTGACTGGCGAACCCAGGTCAATGTTAAAAGAACGCCTACTTAGATGGGGATTCACAGACATGTCCACGAGGTCGGCAGGCCATGGCCCTAGCCGCCATATTATATTACTACCATAACTTCCATAGTCAGACTACTTGTGGTCAAGGAAAAACCACCAGAATGTTCCTTCACGATCCTCTCTCCAGTATGAGTTGTAAAAGCCCACGAACTTCTCGCGTGTCGAGCGACAGACCCAACTCTATAGAATTCTCGCAGATCAAAGCCTGTACTTCCGCCTTAGCAGTCGTATTTTCTTGTCTGCATTTGCTGCCTAGTTGGATACAAACTGAAAATGACGCACCAAACAATGTTGGCACTTGTACTCAGCCACCTACTTCAGCACTTAGGGACGGCTTCTGTTGTGGATGAAAGTTGGTTGTGTCCAGAACTGCGCTTACCTCTCATCTGTTGGAGGAGATCGAGCCACTTTTGAAAATATCCGAAGGGCAGTGCTGATCTTTACAAACAAGCAAGTGAATCATAATATTAAAGAGACGGTCAAACACACGAATGGAAGAATGTTAACACAAACACATAGGATATCGGCTTCGCTGAGAGGGTTAACTCTTAAACTGTCTCTGCTTACCGTAGCATGGCGGGTCATGTCACACCAGTCTGTTGGACTTACCGTAGCGTGGTAGGTCATATCACACCAGTCTGTTGGACATACCGTAGTGTGGCGGGTCATAACATACCAGTCTGTTGAACTTACCGTAGCGTGGCGGGTCATGTTACACCAGTCTGTTGAACTTACCGTAGCGTGGCGGGTCATGTCACACCAGTCTGTTGGACATACCGTAGCGTGGTGGGTCATGTCACACCAGTCTGTTGGACTTACCGTAGTGTGGCGGGTCATAACATACCAGTCTGTTGAACTTACCGTAGCGTGGCGGGTCATGTTACACCAGTCTGTTGAACTTACCGTAGCGTGGCGGGTCATGTCACACCAGTCTGTTGGACATACCGTAGTGTGGCGGGTCATAACATACCAGTCTGTTGAACTTACCGTAGCGTGGCGGGTCATGTTACACCAGTCTGTTGGACTTACCGTAGTGTGGCGGGTCATGTTACACCAGTCTGGTGGACTTACCGTTGCGTGGCGGGTCATGTCACACCAGTCTGTTGGACTTACCGTTGCGTGGCGGGTCATGTCACACCAGTCTGTCTCTGCTTACCGTAGCGTGGCGGGTCATGTCACACCAGTCTGGTGGACTTACCGTAGCGTGGCGGGTCATGTCACACCAGTCTGTTGAACTTACCGTAGCGTGGCGGGTCATGTCACACCAGTCTGTTGGACTTACCGTAGCGTGGTGGGTCATGTCACACCAGTCTGTTGGACTTACCGTAGCGTGGCGGGTCATGTCACACCAGTCTGTTGGACTTACCGTAGCGTGGCGGGTCATGTCACACCAGTCTGTTGGACTTACCGTAGCGTGGCGGATCATGTCACACCAGTCTGTTGAACTTAACGTAGCGTGGCGGGTCATGTCACACCAGTCTGTTGGACTGACCGTTGCGTGGTGGGTCATGTCACACCAGTCTGTTGGACTGACCGTTGCGTGGCGGGTCATGTCACACCAATCTGTCTCTGCTTACCGTTGCGTGGCGGGTCATGTCACACCAGCCTGTTGGACTGACCGTTGCGTGGTGGGTCATGTCACACCAGTCTGTTGGACTTACCGTAGCGTGGTAGGTCATGTCACACCAGTCTGTTGGACTGACCGTTGCGTGGTAGGTCATGTCACACCAGTCTGTTGGACTTACCGTAGCGTGGTAGGTCATGTCACACCAGTCTGTTGGACTTACCGTAGCGTGGTAGGTCATGTCACACCAGTCTGTTGGACTTACCGTAGCGTGGTAGGTCATGTCACACCAGTCTGTTGGACTGACCGTTGCGTGGTGGGTCATCTCACACCAGTCTGTTGGACTTACCGTAGCGTGGTAGGTCATGTCACACCAGTCTGTTGGACTGACCGTTGCGTGGTAGGTCATGTCACACCAGTCTGTTGGACTTACCGTAGCGTGGCGGGTCATGTCACACCAGTCTGTTGGACTGACCGTTGCGTGGTAGGTCATGTCACACCAGTCTGTTGGACTTACCGTAGCGTGGTGGGTCATAACACACCAGTCTGGTGGACTTACCGTAGCGTGGTGGGTCATGTCACACCAGTCTGTTGAACTTACCGTAGCGTGGTGGGTCATAACACACCAGTCTGTTGAACTTACCGTAGCGTGGTGGGTCATGTCATACCAGTCATTTGGACATAAAAATTGACTTCACGTCCTTGATTTCGGGGAGACAAATACAAGTACATCAGAAGTCGGAGAGGGTTTTCCTGATGACGAGGGACACTGATAATAAAAAGACGTCGTATAGATTTAGCATGATGGCGAGTGACAATGGTAATACCCCAGAAGTCGGAGAGAGTTTGCCTGATTGCGAAGGACATTGGGGAAAAAAAGGAAAAGTTAATCCAGTGCACTAGCTACTAGTACCACCTGTGTAGCCTAGGCTCGAGTTCAAAATGATCCAAGAAAGACAGACAGACAGATAGACAGACAGACAGACAGGCAGGCAGGCAGGCAGGTGGACAGACAGACAGACAGTACACGACGTCGCAGTTAACCCCATCGTTTTTTGGCTTTTTGTGATTTCTTGGTAAGTGTATGTTCAGTACTTTGTCATTGTTTTCTGAACGACCGGCACTCATACCATTGTATGAAAAATAGCGTAATGCAGTCTGCTTCCAAATCGTCCGCAGCTGTATTTCGAACTTGTATGTGGGATTGCGAATTCTATTTGAAACCCTTTCGCCACAGAGCCGGTGAATAAATAAGGACAAGCAAAAAACAGCATTTTATAACATGAAACAAATATAGTGCAGTCCATCCATCATGTGCCATGCCGATAAGCGTGGGCGGTCATGTTCTGCCATCTCACTCGATCACCAGAGTCGTGGATCAGCTCTGTGTTCCTGCCTCCACCATGCCAGGTGGCCAAGCCATCCTGGTATTTACTTTTCGGTCTTTTCTTTGGTCTCTTCCCTTCGATCTTGCCAGTCGTCACCAATTTCTCCAATTCATTTCTTCTCATAACATGCCCAAAACATTTTGACTGTCTACATCTTATGTCTCTAATCAGTTGACGATCTTTATTTGTTTCTTGAAGGACCTGTTCATTGGTTTTTCTGGCTGTCCTTGGTATTCTTTTTATTTTCCTCAGAAACCACATTTCTACAGCCATCAGATGTTTTTCAGCCTGACTGCTCATTGTCCAAGCTTCACATCCATATAAAAGTACAGGTTCTATGTAGCATCTCAACACTCTTTTTCTCGTTTCAATTGACATCTTTTTATTGGTCAGTATGTTTTTCATCTTGCTAAAGGCTACTTTTGCCATGGCGATTCTTGTTCTAATCTCTTCAAGGCATCTCCCATCAGATGTTATTACTGTTCCGAGGTAATTGTACCTATTCACTTGTTGAAGAATATTCCCATTTATTGAGGGCAATGTCATACAAATATTTACAAACCATTCAAGCCCCTGTCACACACATTATAAATAAATGAAACCCATGCTAAACAGATAATTGTAAATCAATGAAGCCCTTGTCCTAGCAATGTATGATAATGCATTTATTTGATTCACTTCAAGGAAACAACTGCCATGCATGTGTTATACATAAAGACACATTGACCAGACCAAGCTTAACTAACGCGCTGAGAGTCCAGCACTGTGTCTAAATGAATCATTCTTGACCACAGGTACCTTGTTGTCTGGACTATCTCAAAGTTGATTTGATCGATGGTAATGTTCCAGTAATTTTATTAGGGCTCATCCAGGGTTGGTGTAATCGACTTCAGAATGCCAAAATTGTTGGGATTTATTAAGCGTTTCTTCTATCGACTCTATAATGCCAAGAAGTTAGTTGGGATTCACTCGAAGTTGGTTTGACCGATGTCAGAATGCCAAGAGTGTTGAGACGTATTCAGCATTTATTAGATCAACTTCAGAATGCCTCTAGTGTGTTGGGACTCACTCAGCGTTAGTTTGACCGACTTCAGAATTCCAACAGTGTGATGGGACGTGGCTAGAGTTGGTTTGATCGACTTCAATATTCCAGCTGGTTTAATCGGACTCACCCAGCGTTTGTTTGATCGACTTCAGTATTCCAGCTGTTTTAATCGGACCCACCCAGAGTTGGTTTGATCGACTCACACAGCGTTGAGCAATTTTCGACCAAACTAGGATCGACAACGGGGGTGTGGCTACTGCCAAACGGTTGCTGGGTTTCCACAAAAGATTATCAAAATATGACAAAGAATCTTTTACAAATGGAAACACAAGCAAAACACACACACACACACACACATACACGCACACACACACACACACACGCACACACACACGCACGCACACACACCCATACACACACACACACACACACACACACACACACACCAACCCACCCACACACACAGAGCTGAACGTTTTGACTAAAGTTTTCCTCAAGGAATTAGAAATAAAAAACATTTAAAAAAAATATGACTAAAAGAAATACATATCTCAACATTCAAGAAGTATTTCGAAACGAAAACTGGGAACGGAAAACGGAGAAATTGTTTATCTGTTTTTATTTGTATTGTTAATTTATATGTGTGTTTTCCTTGTTTTGATACAGACTTCGGGATAGACGTTCGCCTGTATCTGTCTGTCTTCCACTCTTTCTCTATCTCTTTCTCTATCTCTTTCTCACTCTCTCCCTCTCTCTCTCTCATTCTCTCTCTGTCTCTCTCTTTCTTTCTCCCTCTCTCCTCCTCTCTCTTTCTTCCTCTTTCTCAGACTGCCCTCCCCCGTCTCCCCGCCCTCCACCCCCACCATTCTTCGAGCTTTATTTTTGTGTGTGGATTTCAGATAAAACTTCTGCGATGTGGCAAAGATACAGTACTGTAGCGGTGAAGACACACCTGATTTACCCACACTCACATAATGACAAACAATATCATGGGAAGGATTTAAAATAAACGCCACAAAATACATGTGACCATCATGCAAATACATAATTCCCCGTTTGTTGTATCATTTCTCATGCCTTTGTGTTTATTTCCCCACTTATCTGTTTATATTCTAAATCTCCCTAACTATTCGCCCACTTACATATTTACCTGTCGGCATGACAGTAGCTAGATCTGCCGCTTACCTATCTACAAATCTACTATGATACATGTGTATATATCCACTTTTTCTCCCTATCTAACTGTGTACCAACTGGCAAGAATGAGGGCAAAAGAACAATGTGAAAGCAGGTGAAGTAAATACCGGGATGGCTTGACCACGTAGCAAGGTCGGGACAAGAACACAGAACTGATCCATGACTCTGGTGATCGTGTGAGATGGCAATGATAATGAACTGAGCACCTGCTTCTACGTCTCTGCCTATCCATCTATCTAGTTTCCTACCTATTCACATATCTACCACAAACTCATGCAAGCATGCATGCTTTCAGCCCAAACCCTAAAACCTACATGCATATTTGCCTATCCAAGCTCGGAGTTTAATTTATAGTAAACGCGTAACTGACAATCCTAGCCTACATAAACGCCTTCAGTTACTACCACTCCGCAAACGCTTCCTTATGTAAGAAGGCCAAACTAATTCGCAAAAGCCTACATTGGAGTGGTCCAGTTGGCTATTGTTAAAATATAATGCAAGACACAGAAAACGACTAAATATATTACACATCCCAAAGCCTACAATAGACTTACACAAACCAAGCTTAGCGTACTCCGCAGCTCAGCTGTGGAACAATCTTCAACAAGAAATCAAACACGTCACCAATCACTATACATATAACCGCAGACTATTCGAACACTGTCACAGTGCAGGATTGTTTCCCCCTTCATAATAATAATAATAATAATAATAATAATAATAATAATAATAATAATAATAATAATAATAATAATAATAATAATAATAATGATAATAAAACCCCAGTATAACAGTCAGTCCCCTATTGGTAGAGCAGAATGTCCCCATAGCTAATAACAATTGCTACATCAATAATTAGCCTGCTCCGTGCCGAAGGTGTTACGGACGCAGTTCGTAATCCCGCATACCGCGCTCGAAACACAACAGCGGGCGATTTGGCAACACACCGCCTTGTCTTGGTTTTTATAAAATAGTATGAGTGCCGGTCGTTCGGAAAGAAATGGCAAACTACTGACAGTAAACTTGCTAATAAATCACAAACAGACAAACGTGCTGGGGTTGATTGCGACGTCCTGTAAAGGATATGTGACTAACTTTTAACTGGATTGATGGGCACGGGAACTATTCGTCCGCTACTAAAGAGTAGACCGCTCACGTGTAAGAATGTCTGGTATGTTAGTTAGTTAGTTAGTCGACAGATCATCCTTATTGCACATCGAACCATTCAGTCCATAAGTGCTCTGATCCCCTCCTCAGCAAATCCCGCAATGTGTAGCGGCTAACGACGCCAGTTCTGTGTTGGTTTATAAATCTTCTTTGGCTTCCTGCGTAGTGTTCTTGTTTGGCCACCCCTCTTTTAATTTGCTGCTCTCGCAGTCTGGCCATTGTTGTAGATTCACAGTCATCACTTGGTTCTCGCAAAAGTCTTACTTCTCGTAGAGCATTCAGAATGTCGGCCTGGTCCATGGCGCGTCCGCCCTCCACAGTAGCCTCACCTGCGAGCTTGTCAGCCCGCTCATTTCCTTGTACTCCCGCATGCCCTGGCACGAAGATGAAACTAATCTTTGCCAGTCGAGACCGCTCCAAAGGCAGCAACCATTCTTTTCGGATCGACCCCTCCTCTATCCTCTTGATCATGTTCGTTGAGTCGCTAATGAAACAAGCCCTAGTGAATGTCTGTGTCTCGAGCCATGTTATTGCTTTACTTACTGCCTTGACTTCCATGGTCAGGCTACTTGTGGTTTCAGTGAAAGCACCAGAGGCCTCCTTCACAATTCTCCCTCCGGCCCGAGCTGTAAAGGCCCATGAGCTTCTCACATGTCGGACGACCGACCCACTTCCGGTTTCAAGATGGCGACGGACGGTCGTGTTGTTTTGTGTTCGTTAACTTTTTCGCGTAGGGGATGGATTTATTCATCTCTTGCGTGTAATTGGTGTGCCAGGATGTAAAACCAGGAGTTTCTACTCAAGATCTGCGCGGGTGCTACGGAGTTCGTGCATCGAGCGAAGCCATCCTTGAGTTAATCGTCAGCAGCGTGTGTGGTGTTCTCAGTCTGTGTCTGGTATGTATTGTTGATGATTCTCGATGTAACATTTCATATGTCTCCTGTCTTGGACATGTAATAAAAGATCATGGGAAACAGCTAAATAGACATCCACAAGGTAATAGGCATAGCAAATATACATCCGGCAACACGAACAAGATAGCAGTATCTAGAGACATAAGCACCATGTTCACAACGAGCCCATTCGGAGGTATGTTATATTCACCTTTAGTTTATGCTGCAGTGACGTAAATAAATCAACAAGCAAAAAGAACACAAAATTGAAACATAGACATAATGATATATCAAATAGAACAGGCCGCATTGCTTAAAAGCAAACACACAACACAGAAACCCCGGGGAAGCTGGAAATAACAAGTGAGTTAATGGAAGAAAGAGAAAAGCAGACCTAAAATAGACACATTTAATATATTTTGGCAACATTAAAAGACATTTGGCTCTTTAAAAAACAGACAACAATAGATGGACGCATTAGAGACAATCAAGTAAGAGATAGGAAATGATATACACGGAAAACATGTATTCAAAGTCTATTGTCTCATATAATATGGGGCATTATTTGTGTCAGTTACAACCCTGTATGAGCTTTAAAAATTCATTTAACTGAAAAGAGAGCAAACAGCTCTATCGAACAAATACTGAATAATGCAAAGACTGGTTATGAAGTCACATATTAATGAGAAAAATGCAATTTTTAGGCAGTTAAAAAGACACGAATGTCTAGAAAAGATACATTATAGGAAGGAGGGAGGGGGATTAGAGCGGGAAAGTTCAAAAGACGAAGACCACGCATATCGTAGATGTGCAATTTGTTCTCTGGAACTCGTGATGAATGAAAAGGAAAGGATTTAAAGGTAGAAACTATGTTGAAGGTCACAAATTCAACCTAAATAAGCGAAAGAGCGAAAGACAGACACATATACGATGTCGTAAAGATTCGATGAAGTATTTTATACTACACACTAGGGATTCATACATGATGCTAGCTCGCCATGCACAGTGTGAGATATGGAGCAACGACATAACATTCACAAATACATGTATATGCTAACACACTTCAACATCTTTAATGTCTTAGTTGCATAAATTTTGTATAATTTGGGAAGATGATTGGAGAAAATGTTAAGTGTATTTGTTTAATGCTATGGTGTAAATATATCCTTTAAATATATCTTCTCATTTGATCTTGCTAGGGCAAAAAACTAAACACAGGTGACTTCTATAATCAAATAGTGGTGAACCCATATCACTTCTAAAAAGAAGACCATGATTCATTATGTATGAGGTAGGCAGATCCATTGCTATTCCTTGGTTGTTAAATCAGAATCAAACTGATTGTTCTTCTTAAACCTTAAAAAATGTCGCTTAAAAGTCGACAGGGTCGACTTCATTGCACCGGGTTTTATCCCATATGGCTCTTTCCGCAGGGCGAAAAGCGTCGCACCAACTCCGTAGCTCTAGCGACGACCCACAGGAGTCTCCGAGAAATTTAACTCGTGAACCGAAGGACGCGGCCTGGATTCGAACCCACAACCTTCGGAGCTCGAGTCAAACGGCTTGACCACTTCGCCACAGAGACTCCTCTACTTAAACCAGAATGAGGTAACCTAAACAGGCATGATGGGGACGACCCGTTGCCGTGAATTTGGAACCTCGACTAACTAACTAACTATCTAACCTAAACAGATTGATTCAATACTCAGGCAAAGAAAAAGGTACCCACTCCTCCCTGAATATATTATATTAATATATTTAATATACTTTCTAGGCATTTACTCTTAATGTGTTAAACAAGTTAGCTGCATATCCTTTTACACAACGTCGCAGTCAACACCAGCATTGTTATGCTGTTTGTGATCTCTTGGCAAGTTTACCTTCAGTAGTTTACCATTGCTTTCTGAAAGACCTCGCCGGTGAGTACTCATACAATTTCGTATAAAAATCCAACGCAAAGCGGTCTGCTGCCAAATCGCCCGTAGCGGTGCTGTATGCGGGATTACGACCTACGTAAGCACGGAACTCCACCACGGAACCGGCCTTTATGTGTTATGAATTTCAATTACTCATTGTGTAAAATTTCTTTCGTTAAATCTTGTGAAAACTATCTTTATATATTGTTTGCATCCAATCCCCTTTACACTCGTTCAATATAAACATACATTGTTTACAATGTCAACATGCGTGATTCAGTCTTGTTATTTGTAGTTTGACAAAGTTACTGTGTCTTTGTTAAACGTGTTTAGTTTTGATTAGAGCAGTGGCTCTCAACCTGTTTTGGCCCGAGTCCCCCTTCACCATATTTTCAGACCGTCATTCCCCCCCCCCCCCCTTTTTTTTCGTATTTCCTACATAAAAATCCCGCCCCGCCCCTACACAGTATACGCAATAATGGAAGCTAAATTTAATAGCACATACTAAAACAAGTCTAGACGTCCACATAAATCATGATTTGTGGGTCTACTTACTTTATAAATTGAATTTTAGAAGGGTGAGACGTACAGAACCGTACATTATGAAGGGAAAAGCAATATCAAGTAATCGGTTCTTGTATTATCGCGATCTTGAAATAATCTTGATTCCTCCCCCCCCCCCCCCACCCCGGAAACCCTAAAATGCCCCCCTGGGAGGGGGGGGGGGAGATTCTCCACCGGTTGAGAATCACTGGATTAGAGCAACCCAGGCAGGAAGTATGATATTCCTTGTTTGGAGATATCTTAGGGTAATTGAATACTTCGGGTTGCTCGTAATGATAAGCTGCTCTGGATATGTGGGTGTTGTAATCTCATATACCTTGTCTAAAGTTGTGAGCTATTAATATAACCAAACCCCTCTCCAATATCTGAAGCGAGGTGAACCATTTCACGCGAAAAATTCCTTTCTCCACCTTACTAAGCATACTCCTTGCGTCCGTGATGAATACAATGTGTGTTGCAGAGGTCTTTAACCAACGGAATGCCGCTGTGACTACTTCCACTTCCATTCTCATGCTGGAGGTTGTAGCCTCATATACCTGACTCTCCTTTTTCATGAATCGTCCTTTAGCCTTCGCAATGAAGCCCCAACCACTCCGCCTGTTTCTCACCACTGACCCAACAGTATAGATCCTTATGTCGCATTCATCATGATCATCATCATCATCATCATCATCATCATCATCATCTTCTGCCGTGAAGCGACGTGGAGAGGAATAATTTGCTCCCCAGAGTCCGATAGGCGGCACTGGATAGTGGCATTCCGTGTGATTGTACAATGTCTTTGATGTCGTCAATCCATTTTCTTCTTGGGCGTCTTCTTGGTCTCGTCGCAGATGATCTTTGACGTAGTGCCAGTGATGGTAGTTCATGGTGTTGCATACTAACGACATGGCCAAACCACTTGATCTTCTGTCTTTCAATAAATGTGGCACAAGGTGTTGATCCCATTGTCTGGCTGATAATATTATTTCTTACTCGATCTCGGATTGTTAAGGTGGCATCTCTCCTCAGGCATCTCATATCACTGGTGTTGATATTTTGAAAGTGTAATTTGGATAAAGACCAAGGCTGCGATTGGTAGCATATTGTTGGTGTGAATATGCTGTTTATTATCTGTCGCATTGCGGACGTGGGCATGTTTGGATGTTTCAGTATGGGTGATAGTTGATATGTAAGTGCATTAGCTTTTTGACATCTGATTTCGATTTCTATGTCCAGTCTGCCATCTTCTGTGATAATCACACTTCCAAGATATTTGAATTCTTTAACTTGTTTCAGAGTTGTGCTATTTATCTGTATACTTGGTGGACCAGACGATCTGCTAACTTGCATTACTTCACTTTGGGTTGTATTTATCTATTGTTGCACCTTCCATTAACTGATCAATGACAATTCGCTCCCAGGTGATGTCAATCACCTACACGGATGGCTGTGTGCTAAGAAGCAAAAGAAGTGCCTGTGGATTCATAGCGAAGGTTAATGGACTGTGTTTAGTGCAGGATAGCCTGGCATATGATACCACGACATATAATCTTAGAATGGAGATGGAGGAGTTACATGCTTATACTTTCACATATTCACAGTTAAGGTATAATGGGAAGGGACGAGCAGCTTCATTCGTTTTCTTCCAAGACAACTTCTAGAAAATTCTGAACAATTTGTCGGCACTCATGTCATGAACGTTGGTCGACCCCGAAGCCATACAAGTGGGAAACACCTTCCATTCAGAACAGCCTGCTGGACAATCCTGCACTGCCAGTCTAATGTTATTATCAATCTGCACAGGTTATCTTTCCCTCTGGCATTCTGACCCACTCCTCTCCTCCCCCAATGTGCTCAAGCATGCTACGACGATCGCAACTATACAATTTAGGAAAGAATAAGGTTATAAAGAATATTTCTTCTTCTTCTTCTTCTTCTTCTTCTTCTTCTTATTGTTGCCATTATATTTATAAATGACAGCTTTGATAAATTAATCAAAATTAAATAACAATAATTAAAAAAAAACAGGTACCGATGGAGAGAACTGATTCATGTTATTAATACGTGTCTTTGATTTATGCCACTACACCACCGTAGCTCGATTAATACTCGCGATTGTTTACTTATAAAGCTGAATTTGCCAATATATAGGTTTTACAATTGTGGTTTCTGGCGCTTACTTCTTACAGAGACGTGCAACATTCAGATTTCCGATAAAATCTATTTCGTCTAAGGATATTACTTATCTCATCTCATCTCATCTCATCTCATCATGTTCCCCTTGTACCTTGAGGTGTCGAGGTGAAGTATAAACATCGTGAGAGTGCCCGATTATGGGCTTCATATGTCGATATTCCCATGGACTCTGCTATTCCCTTCGACCAACGTTTACGTGGTCGGCCTCTTCCTCTGTTTCCATTTGGTCTGTATATCATTACTTGTTGTGGTATACTGTTGACTGGTAACCTACTTGCATGACCAAACTTATCTTGTACATGATATATTCGTTACTGTGTACTGTCGGTTCAAAACATAACTATATTAGTTAACTATAATGTTATTATAATAACCTATAATAACCTATAATAACATTATAGTTATAATATAACATTATAGTAATAATAACATTATAGTTATAGGGGGGGGGCTGAGTGGTCTCGAGGTATGGTGTCCGCCTCGAGTGCTGGAGGTCCCGGGTTCAAGCCCTGGCGAGGACCGTGATTCATTTAAAAAATCCACCTGGACTTCCAGTAATAAAATTTCCCCTGGTCTCTGAGTAGTGAGATCGGACGCCCGTGTGTATTGTTGTCTCTGGGTAGTGAGATCGGACGCCCGTGTGTGTATTGTTGTCTCTGGGTAGTGAGATCGGACGCCCGTGTGTGTATTGTTGTCTCTGGGTAGTGAGATCGGACGCCCGTGTGTGTATTGTTGTCTCTGGGTAGTGAGATCGGACGCCCGTGTGTATTGTTGTCTCTGGGTAGTGAGATCGGACGCCCGTGTGTATTGTTGTCTCTGGGTAGTGAGATCGGACGCCCGTGTGTACTGTTGTCTCTGGGTAGTGAGATCGGACGCCCGTGTGTGTATTGTTGTCTCTGGGTAGTGAGATCGGACGCCCGTGTGTACTGTTGTCTCTGGGTAGTGAGATCGGACGCCCGTGTGTATTGTTGTCTCTGGGTAGTGAGATCGGACGCCCGTGTGTGTATTGTTGTCTCTGGGTAGTGAGATCGGACGCCCGTGTGTGTATTGTTGTCTCTGGGTAGTGAGATCGGACGCCCGTGTGTGTATTGTTGTCTCTGGGTAGTGAGATCGGACGCCCGTGTGTATTGTTGTCTCTGGGTAGTGAGATCGGACGCCCGTGTGTATTGTTGTCTCTGGGTAGTGAGATCGGACGCCCGTGTGTATTGTTGTCTCTGGGTAGTGAGATCGGACGCCCGTGTGTATTGTTGTCTCTGGGTAGTGAGATCGGACGCCCGTGTGTATTGTTGTCTCTGGGTAGTGAGATCGGACGCCCGTGTGTATTGTTGTCTCTGGGTAGTGAGATCGGACGCCCGTGTGTATTGTTGTCTCTGGGTAGTGAGATCGGACGCCCGTGTGTATTGTTGTCTCTGGGTAGTGAGATCGGACGCCCGTGTGTATTGTTGTCTCTGGGTAGTGAGATCGGACGCCCGTGTGTATTGTTGTCTCTGGGTAGTGAGATCGGACGCCCGTGTGTATTGTTGTCTCTGGGTAGTGAGATCGGACGCCCGTGTGTATTGTTGTCTCTGGGTAGTGAGATCGGACGCCCGTGTGTGTATTGTTGTCTCTGGGTAGTGAGATCGGACGCCCGTGTGTGTATTGTAGTCTCTGGGTAGTGAGATCGGACGCCCGTGTGTGTATTGTTGTCTCTGGGTAGTGAGATCGGACGCCCGTGTGTGTATTGTTGTCTCTGGGTAGTGAGATCGGACGCCCGTGTGTGTATTGTTGCGCACGTAAAAAAATCCCTTGGCAGTTGGAAATCGAAAAAGCGCTGCCCGGGCTAAATTTCGAGTTAAAAATCTACCCAAAGAATTTCAGGATCCTCGCCGATGCAATGGAGTTCGTGCATTGAGCTGAGTTTCTCCAGACTCAGGTTTGAGTTAGGAGGAAAACGGAGCACTTATGGGTTAAACCGTGTGCCGTGATATTGATCCAACGACTGAACTGAACTGAACATAACTATAACGCCGTCTTGTTGACAGTTGACTGCCACAGTACTTGGATATCTTGATAATGTTAATGGAAGACTAGAGACGCAGACATAAACAAACGAAAGTTAAAGTTAAATGTGACTTCATGTTGAGTTGAGTCAAGCTGAGAACCGACTTCACGACATTCCCACCGCCAAATCGTTCAACAGCCAGCGAAGAGTACATACTGCTCAGCGTTCTAACATCCATCTGATTGACAGTTCTCCTGGTTTTCCCTCGTTCTCAGTCTGTTCCCCTCGCTTTCTCCACTTGGTCCCACAGGTACTCGACCACTTCTCCCTTGTCCATAGGTAATCTGCCACCAAGAGGTGCATTCTCTGCCAGCCTATCAGACCAAGGCAGAAAATCCATACAATTCTCACAATCTGTGACCTCTGAAGCAAACACGCCATTCTACATAAAACATACCTTTCTCCACATTACTAAGCATACTCCGTGAGTCCGTGAGGCATGCAACGTGTGTTGCAGCGGTCTCCTCCAACCATCGAAAGGCTGCTGTTACTGCTTCCATCTCCATTCTTAACATATCTTTTTCTCCTTATAAATTTTTTGGTTTTACATTTTTGTGAGAATGCTCACAACAATCGTCAGTGTATGTGTGTTTAAAGTGTAGGAGTTTGTTCATATTAGTTTCAGTGATTATGTGAAGCACCATGTATGTGTCTAGATGTGAGGATGTGTGTGTGGGGGGATGTGAGTGTGAGGGTGATGTGTGTGTGAGGGATGTATGAGTGGTGGGGGTATGCGTTGGGGTATGGGGAAAGTATGTGTGGGTTGGGTGTGAGTTTGTGGGTGGGGAGATGTGTGTTTTGGTAAGGGATGTGTATGTGGTGGGGGTGATTTGTATGGATGGGGGATGTGAGTGTGTGGGTGGGGATGTGTAGATGTCTGGAGGTGTGTAGGTGGGTGGGGAGATGTGTGGGTCAGGGATGTGCGTGGGGGGAGGCTGTTTGGGCAGATAGGATAATGTGTGGGTGGGTGGGGATGTGTTGTGGGGATGTGTGTGTGGGTGGATTTGTGTGGTTGTGTTGGGATGTGTGGTGGGGATGTGTGTTTGGATGAATGGGGGTGTGTGAGTCTTGGTTATTAGTGGGGTGTGTGGGTGTGGGTGAAGTGTGTTGATGTGTCGGTGAGTGTGAAAGCATTCATGTAAGGGGTGTGGGGGATGAGTGAGGGGATGTGGGTGGGGATGTGTGTTTAGGTGTGGGGTATGTGTGTGTGGGGTATATATGTAAGAGATGTGTGGGTGGATAGGGGTGTACGTGTGGGTGGTGGGGGTGTGGGTTGTAGATGTGTGTGAGTAGATTGGGATGTGTGGGTGGGTGGGGAGATTGTATGGGTGAGGGATGTGTGTGGGGATGTGTGTGTGGGGATGTGTGTGGGTGGAGGATGTGTGAATGGGTGATTGATGAGTGTGTGCGTGAGTGCGGTATGTGTGTTGTGGTTGATGTGTGTGTGGGTTAGTTGATGTGTGGTTGAGGGATGTGTGGTTGAGAAATGGATGATTGGGGAGTGTGTGGGTGGGTGCAGGAAGTGTGAGGGCGTTCTTGTAGGAGGTGTGGGGGATGTGTGTTGGGGTGTGTGTTTGGGTGGGGGATGTGTGTGTTGGTAGGGGTATGCGTGTGTGGATGGAGGATGTGTTGGCAGATGGATGTATGTGTGGGTGGTGGGGTGTGTGTGGGTGGGAGATGTGTGTAGGTAGATGGGGAATGTGTGGGTGGGTGGGAAGATGCGTGTGTGGGTGGGGGTGTGTGTAAGGGATGTGTGTGTGTATGGATGAGAGATGTTTGAATGGTTGAGTGATGTGTGTGCACGTGGGTGCGGGATGGATTGGTGGGTGCGGGATGTGTTGGTTGTTAATCGATGTGTGGGTTTGTGTGGGGATGTTGTGTGGGTGGGGATATTCATTGTTGATGGATGTGTGGTTGGGTGATGCGTGATTGGGTGTGTGTGGGTTGGTGGGTAAAGTTGTGTGTGGGTGGGTGAGTGTGTGTGGGTTAGGGATGGGTGCAGGATGTGTGTGCGTGGGTGCAGGTCGTGTGGGTTGGTGAGGGGATGTGTGTGGAGGAAGGTTGGTTTGTGTATGTGTGGTTGGGGATGTGTTTTTGACTGTGTGGTTGAGGGATGTGTGGGTGGGTGAGTGGAGGATGTATGGGTTGGTGAGTGTGTGTAGGTGAGTGTGTGTGGATTGGGGGATTGGTGGGGAATATGTGTGTGGGTGGGGGATATGTGTGTGGGTGGGGGATGTGTAGGTGGGGGATGGGTGGGTGCGTGGGTGGGGGAATGTATGTGTGCATGGGGTTGTGTGTGTGGGTGGGAGTGTGAATGGGTGGTGGATATATGTTGGGGGATTGTGTGGTGGGTGGGGAATCCGTGGGTGGGTGAAGGATGTGTGTCATAACATGGTAATATGCATTGCTTATGTTTACAACAATCATTTGACAATGTTTTTTTTCCTATGTGAATGTATCATGCACAACTGATGAACGAAAGATGAGTGATTGGATGGGCCGACTGGAAGACGGGCTTACTTGCCCAATTTGTGACCTTTTGAAAATAAATTTAAATTAAATCAAATCAAATCAATTCTCATGCTGGAGGTTGTAGTCTAATATGTCACTCTCCTTTTTCAAGCATCGTCCATTAGCCTTCGCAATGAAACCCAGCCACTACGTCTGTTTCTCACCACCGACTCTTGGTGTATAGACGATGTCATCTTGATATATGTTGCACCTTAAATTCTCTGCACTCACGAATCAGTGTTTCTATTACCTTGTGCCATGTCTTTCGATTCTTTCACCCACTCTTTTTCACGACTGATGTTCTCTTTTTTCACAAACCTGGCTGATGTATATTTCTGCCTGTGCATAAAGGAACTGCCTCTTCTCAATTTATGACCCTTGACCACATCCATGGCTTCATGCATGGGGGTTATCACTGTTTGCAGCGACTCTCATGTACCATTGGCTTGAAGGACCCTGTGCCTATCCTCAGTTGTTGTTAGCGCAAGGATATGCCGCATGCATATAATTTGGTGTGTCTTGTGTGCATCCCATGATCACACGTATGACCGCAATCTGATGCGCTCCAACCTTTCAAGCTGGCTCTTTGATACTGTCAGCAGCTCCAAACCATACTCAATAATTGAAGTTATTAACTGCTGAAAGAGCATATAAAGCTTCCTCTTCTCTACCCCAGTTGCTGCCATTGCACTCAGTGCATTAAGTCCCTTTCCAGCTTTCCCCACCAAAACCTTAACATGATCCCTAAAAGACATACATCTATCGAAGGTCATTCCCAAGTACCCCAGGGACTGAGAGGACGTCCTTTTAATGTAATACATGGGACATCTGACTTCACGATTCGATTATCCAAGGAATACCATACAACCGATGCTTTGTCTGGATTTATTGCGGCCCCTTAGTCCATGCATCACTCCGGCACCTTTCAGCCATTCTTTCCCTTTCTCTTTCCTGTCTGCACTCCAGCATATCATCTGCGAATGTCAAGATTATACCAATTCTTAGTACCTATCAAGCGATAACAGATAACCATGTTATAAGCATCTTCCAGGTCAAGTGCCACCGCGTCTTGTTTGTGACTTAATCATCCCCAAATGAAACATCACATTGAGATGATGTCCGCTCCAAACATACACGCAGGTTGGTGGGCTTTCTGATCAATTGATAAATAAAATCAAATATAAAGTATATTCAGTTAATAGATATCGTGGTATCATATTACATGAATGACGTTCAGAAAATATGGTGAAGGGGGCACCGGCCAAGAAAGGTTGAGAACCACTGATCTAGGCACTCCCTGTCGCAATTTCTCCACAAGCCATGATAATGTATCTTTTCTTCCACACTATACGCACGTTCGGACAGGGCCATCACTATATATACTCTATAGTGCAGCTAAACCCCACACAGTGGTGCAGATCCAGCCAACCTGTAAACTTGCTGGTGTCCACACACAAGAGAATGTCACGGGGAAATGTTCACACAGATACTCCTAGTCTTCGACTCTTGGATTGAACCATGCCACTCTGCAAGAAGCATGTATGTTTTCACTCTTCTTCGTCTCCTCTATGAATAGTTGCAATGAAGAGATGTGTGTGCTGTTTATCCTCCAGTCAGAAGAACGCCGAAATGACCCCTTCGTCTCCAATCCAACCATCTCCAACTAGATATCGTGGTATTATCTGCTATTCTCTTGTGCACCAAACACCATCCATTAACCTTCGCTATGAAATATGAGGCATTTCTTTTGCCTTTTAGCTCATATCCATTCGTGTGAATGGTTCATCGCCAGGGCGATGGCCTGGTTCCTGAACAACCATCGCCTAATACAATCAACATCAACGTAAAGCCAGAGCATCGGAAGTAGTTTACAACCTCTCTCTCTCTCTCTCTCTCTCTCTCTCTCTCTCTCTCTCTCTCTCTCTCTCTCTCTCTCTCTCTCTCTCTCTCTCTTCTCACTCCTTCTCTCTCTCTGTCTGTCTGCCTCTCCTCTCTCTCTCTCTCTCTCTCTCTCTCTCTCTCTCTCTCTCTCTATATATATATATATATATATATATATATATATATATATATATATATGTGTGTGTGTGTGTGCGCGTGTGCGTGCGTGCGTGCGTGCGTGTGTGTGTGTGTGTGTGTGTGTGTGTGTGTGTGTAGGAATCAGACTACTCAAATCAAATAAAATCAAATCAACTTTATTTTAAAAGGGTCACAAATTGGGCACGCAGGCCTGTCTTACATTCGGCCCTTCGAATCACTCATATTTCGTTCATCAAGAGCATTATACATTCACATAGCAAGAAACAAAATACATTGTGAAATGAATGTTGTAAAGATAAACAAGGCAAATTGCCATGCTATGAGGCCCATCTCCCACCAACCCACACATCACCACACCCACACATCACCCCACCCCCACATACATCCAGGGACACATACATACCCCACCAACCGACCCATCCCCTTGCCGCACATCCCCCACCCACGCACACTGCCCTCAACTGTTCCCCCAAACCAAACACACTCGCCACCCACACAAACATCCCCCACGAACCCACACATCGCGCGCCCACCCACATATACATCCTAACCCACACACCCATCGTCCACCCACACATCCTCTCCCCACCCACACCTTCAACCACCCATCCCCCAACCACACCTCCATCGACCACATATTCCCCACCCACGCACACACATTCCCCACCAACCCACACATCGCACATCCACTCACACATCCCCAAACCACACACACACATCCCAACCAACTGACATCTCCCTACCCACACACACACACATATCTCCCTGACCACCTATACATCCCCAATCCACTCACACACCCCACAACCCACACATACATCCTCCACCCACCCACACATGCCCTAACCCATATCCCACCACACAATATTCCCAAGCCACTCACCACAAACACATATCCCTCACCCACACATCCCACACACACATACCACCACACACCCCCACCTACACACCGCACATATATCCCCCACCCACACAGATAACCTCACCCACCCACCACGCACATACCCCCACCCACCCACACACACATCCTCCACCCACACACCACACACATATCCCCAACCAACACACCACACACCTCTCCCCACCCACACACACATTCCCCACCCATCCACCAACACACACTCACTCACCCACACATGCTCCACTATGCACCCACACACCCCCAAACACCCACCCCAACCAAACATCTCTCGATCACACATATCCCCACCCACACAGTGGCATGAAGCTGATATTCTTACAAACACTCAGTACAATCCTTGTAATAGGGTAGGTCATCAGACCTCTGGAGACCTACAGGTGTATCCTGTGACACTGTTTGATCTTACTCAACTGAAGATGAAGAATGCCACCATTCCTCAACTCAACAAGAAGAAATTAAGTGGAGTCTATATCGGTAAAGTGCCTAAACGTGAATTTGATAGATCTGAGGCTTTACACAGTCATCACCAAGATGTTGAATGATTATAATTTCTAGACATTATCCATTAATGTGTTGAGAATCTCTATTATTCATTGTGTAAAATTTCTTGCATCTATTGTGAAAGTTATCTTCATGTATGTCTGCATATATGGGTGTTTTAATCTCATAGACCAGTGGTTCTCAACCGGTGGGAATTCCCCCCATCCCCCGGGGGGAATTTTAGGGTTTCCAGTGGGGGGGGGGGGAGGGGGGGTTGATTAAGATTATTTCAATATCGCATTTATACAAGAACCAGTTACTTGATATTGTTTTTCCCTCTAAATTTTACGGTTCTGTACGTCTCGCCCTAATGAAATTCGTTTTATAACGTAAGTAGACCCGCAAATCACGTTTTATGTACATGTCTAGTCTTGTTCTAGTATGTATTATTAAATTTAGCTTCTATTTTTATGTATGCTGTGTAATGGTGGGGGGATTTATAGAGAGGAAATTCGAAAGAGGGGGGGGGGGGGCGGGGGAGGTAATGACATTCTGAACACATGGTAAAGGGGGGCATGGGCCAAAAAAAAGGTTGAGAACCACTGCATGGACCTTTTCTAAAGTTTTGAGCTATTTATATAACCAAGCGCTCCCCCCCCCCCCCACCAACCCCTACCCTTCCCATATTCAATTCTGGTCAACATTATATAGCATTCAGTCAGAATAGTAAATAAAGGAAAACTAATAAGGTTCGGTTGAATATATTTATATATAGATTAAATAGATGTTTAGATAGATGGTGCCATATCCCTAAATCCTGCTGTCACAATCCTAGATTGTATTAAAGCGCCATCACGAGTATCCTCTATTTTCAGCACAGGCTGTCGTCATCCTACTCCTACGTCTCATCATCATCATCATCATCATCATCATCATCACCACCATCACCATCATCATCATCATCATCATCATCATCATCATCATAATCATCATCACTATCATCATCATCATCATCATCATCATCATCATCATCATCATCATCATCATCATCGTCATTAAAGTACTTCAGCTCTTGCCGAAGTCTGTAGCCCCATGATTGTCTGCCTACCAGATCTCAAACTTCTTCAGAACGTAAAGCAGCTCTTCCTTGCACGGACAATCTAAAGACTAGACCCACAGTCTGGATAACCTTCCATGAAGTGCCATGCGCCTCCTCAGATGCCATGTTCCAGCACCAGTTTTACCCAGCCCTCTGGTTGTTGGGCTTGGAGGGAGGACAACAGTTCGTCACTGAGTGCATTTCGGCACCGGGTGCATTTCGGTACCGTGTGCATTTCGGTACCTGGTTTGGAGTACAGTTTGTACACCAGCTTTATACCGATGGATAAGAGCACTATTTAGGGATCCTAAAACGTAGATGTAATCGCATGAGATTTAAGAGTTAAAACTAGATAACCTTTCTAACACAGAAGGGGTGCCTTAAAAGATCTACAGGAGTAACCGTGAGAGATAGAATTCGGAATGAGGAAATTAGAAGATGGCTTGTTCTGAAACCAGTCATGAAATCCCAATAAAGAAGAACAAATTAAATGGTTTTGTCACTTCCCATGAATGGCCTGGCACCATCTGTCACAAAAAGCCACATTAAAGACATATAATGGATACCGAGCATGGAGAATACCACGTAAACGATGGAGTGATGGTATCAAGAATAACCTTAGAGAAATGAAGACCAGCTTACAAAGAGCATTGGAAAGACCGAATAAAAGATCATTACGGCTTCAGGCAACACTTCAGTGAGATAAATGGAGGAAGAGAAGAATAGGAAGAACCTCTAAAAGACTATCGCACCATTTTATGAGGCGGTTTTGATCCTACAGTAGAATCGTTAGGACAAGACTCAGATTCTGCCTTGGCTGGAAATCCTATCTGCGATCACACTTTCTGAGACGAATGTTGCGAATTCCTTGGACTGCCAAAATAGCTAACAACGACTGTCTGAAAGAGGCTAATGAAACTAGATAAGATACAACAATAAGAAAGAGACAAACATCTTTATTTGGGCATGTGATGAGAAGAGAGACATTGGAGAACATAGTACCAACTGGAAAGATCGAGGGGAAGAGAAGCAGAGGCAGAGCACGATGATGCTGGATGGATTGAGACGGTGGCATGGAGGAATATCATCAGCAGAGTTGATCTAGAAAACTAAAGACCGAGATCTGTGCAGAACGCCAACGCCAGCTGGCATGGCACTTGATGATTATGATGACTCTTTTTATAAGGTGAGTGCACCAACTACAGCGCTGGTATTTCTGATATATTAAAATTACAACACTTACGAATTAAAGCAATGTAACAATTATAAGTTACAGCAATAACAATTTTTTGTGTTTACAACTGATATAAACAGAATATCAAAATTGTAAATTATCACATTGTTTCGTGAACCTGGGTAATGCTTTTGTGGTTTCCGAAATGAAAAAAGCACTCCAATTGCCACCCAGTCAAATCCTTGTATCTTTCACAACCAACGCTACAAGCAACGCTTTAGTTAAAACACAGTATTCCAACTTTTGATTCCACTAAAGTTGTATTCCTTCCGACTCTCCGCTTTCACGGGACGCACTTGCCCGGGCTTTAGAATCTTTTATTTCCCACGGGAATTTCACCATGTCTATTGGGCCTGTGTACACTGAAAAAGTCAACCTGACGTCATTGATGTTTCTCTCGGTAACCAATGGGTTATGGGCACTGTTGTTATCGCCTTCTAAGTCCACATTTGATAACTTACCTTCAGCACTGATTTTACTATATCCGTTCGTTACAACCTCTGACCTAGGCGAATGGTCCTCGGAGTTACCCTCGAAATAGCAAAAGTCGATTTGGGAAATTGAATTTTTCTGCCCACTTCGGCCATATTGTTCGGCGTTGGACTTCCGCTTCCTTCCCGAATTACGTACAATTCGTCTTAAAGAGTGAGTTGTTCCGTCTCTACTCACTTGCCTGCTTGAATTCGCACGCATTTTCACATATCGTCTGCCAAAAAACACCCGCATGAAGGTATTCCTGAACAAAACACTAAGCGAACAGTAGAGAATAAAATTGATAGCAGAGTTCAAGGTCACAAGGCTGTCGGTAATCTCTCGTACCGCCTTAACCAGGAAATCCTCCTCGACATATCCTTTCCCAAAGAAGGTGGACATAATGGCGTCTGGCGTGATGCACACAATGAACACCACAACCATGGCGATCAACATCAAAGTGATTCGATTCCGGGAACTGAATTTCTTCCCTTTGACACGTTCTTTACGAAGAACATTTATAATTTTGGCGTTCAAGAACACGAGAATAAACACAGGGATGATTCCTCGAAGAAAGTTCTGGATCCAGGTGTAAGGAATCATGAACTCCTTGTTCCTACCCAACTCTGTCACAACTATTTCCATACACGTAATGTTGTGTGGATTGTGGAACGTCTGGAGTCGGTAGCGGAATCCCGAGGGTATAGATATTAGGATCATGATGAAGAATATAGACACGACCACGGTTCGAGCCTTGGGTATCGTGCACAACGTCTTTGATGTGGAAGGGTAGCAGACGGAGATGTATCGATCCATCGAAACGGCAACGGTCAGCCAGGCAGTAACACAAACAGAGACCTGAGGACAGACAAAATGGGTATATTTACATTATAATTGCAGAGGTTTGATTTACAAAATACTAACAATTCACACATTTTCCTTCTTCATCTTCTATCTGGGAGTCTCTGTGACTAAGTGATCAAGTACTAGTGACCAAGTGATCAAGTCTCCGTGACGAAGTGATCAAGTCTCCTGCCTTGCGTTCCGAAGGTTGTGGGTTCATTTCTGGACTCCATCTTTTGATTCAAAAGTGTAGTTTTTCTTAAGAGACTCCTAACGCTATAGAGTTAATGCTATGTGCAACGCTTTTCACAGACCGCTGTTCGGAACGAAGACCCAGCCATATGATACAGAACTTGGTGCAATTAAATCTATTATCTTGCCTTTAACCCCGCTATTTCTGTTCTGTTCCTACTGTCCTGAACATTATAGGATGTGAAAAGAGACAGGAACACCCTCTGGTATAAGCTTCAAACTTCTTATGCTGCTGCTTTTAAGACTCCCAATGGAGTATAGGCCGACAAACATGCATGTCAAGACCTTTGTAGTCCAGTTCATGGTTTTCTAGATGTTGACTGAGTTTTTCTCTGATATGAAGAGGCCAAGCCTCATTGTTCACTTTTTACAACCTGCATATGTGATGTGCCAGTAAGCTTTGGCAGTCATGTTTCGCCATCTAACACGATCACCAGAGTCGATGATCAGCTCTATGTTCTTGTCCCGACCATGCCACGTGGCTAAGCCATACAGATTTGTATTTCTCTGCCTTCCCCTTGTTCCTTTTCTCTCAATCTTGCCAGTTATCACCAAGTTCTTTAGTTTATATGTTCTCTTTACGTGCCCACACAATTGTGACTGCATCCAATTTCTCTAATCAGTTTGCAGGTTTCATTTGCTTCTTGTAGAACTTACTCATTGGTTTTTCTGTCTGTCCATTGTATTCTTTGCAATCAGATTTCCACTACCATCAGATGTTTTTCAGTTAGTCTTCTCATTGTCCAAGTTTCACATCCATACAAAAGTATAAGTTCTATTTACAACTTCAACGCTCTTCTTATCGGTGCAGTTGACATCTTTATTATTGATTAATATGTTTTGAATCTCGCAAAAGGCTACATTTACCATAGCGATTGTTATTATAATCTCTTCAAGGCACCTCCCATCAGATGTTATGACTGTTCGGAGATAATTGTACCGATTAAGTTAATATTATTATTTACTTGTATGTTTTTTTTTGGTCTCATATCCTTTTTATCCATGCTCAGTCTTCGTAGACTTAGATGGATAGGACATCTTAGGAGGATGGATGATGGTAGAATACCAAAGGATATCTTTTTTGGTGAATTACAGATGGGTAAGAGATCTCAGGGTCGGCCTCTACTACGATACAAAGATGTGTGTAAGCGGGACATGATTGATACAGGCATTGATAATGCACATTGGGAGCAAGTCGCCGCTGAACGTGTTGCATGGAGGGCAAATATCAGAAATGGAATCAAGTCAAAGGAGAAAATTATTGCAGAAAAGTCACACACCAAGCGTTTGAGACGTAAGATGGTGCATGATGGTGGAAATGACCACGTGTTCACATGCACCCACTGTGAACGGACATTTACAGCGCAAATTGGCCTTATCAGTCACACTCGCTACCGCCATAGTTAAAAGTTATTATGCCTTTTTAAAGCACAAACTATCGTCTGTCAAGACGGCAAGGTGCCAATGATATCCTTTTTACGGGGCATTGCAGCAAACACCAGCATTTCTGCCGCTGTGATCTCTTGACAAGTTCGCATTCTTAGTTTGCCATTGCTCTGAACGACCGTCACCGATACCAACTCAAAACCAACGGGTACATGGGTATACGGGTTTACGAACCGCGTCCGTAATGCCTTCGTCACATAGACCGACTATCACATTGTGGTATTTCCTTCTCCCTAGTGACGACCACAATCTCTGTCTTCTTACAATTTAATTACAACCCCAGTTATTCACTGTACCATAACCGCATCTACTAAATGTTGCAGATACTGTTTACTGTCTGCAAGCAATACTGTATCATCACCATATCTAATGTTATTGATGTTGTCGGAATATGCGAGTTGACGGGGAGATGTGTGTGTGCGTGGGGGATGTGTGGCTGAGGCATGTGTGTTTGGCTGGGTGGTTGGAGGTGTGTGGGTGGAGGAGGATATGTGGGTGAGTGATTGTTGGTGGGTAATGGGACGGGTAGAGGATATGTGAGTGGGTGGGGAGATGTGTGTAGGTGGGTGGATGTGTGTGGGTGGGGGATGTGTGGGTTGGGGAATGTATGTGTGCTTGGGGTGTGGGTGGATGGGATGTGTGGTGGGTGAGAGGTGTGTGTGGGTGGGGAGATGTGTAGGTGTAGGGATATGGTGGATGGGTGGGGGAATGTATGTGTGTGTGGGTTATGTGTGTGGTTGGGTGGGGGAGTTGGAGTGAATGGGGGATGTGTGAGTGGGTGGTGGATGTGTCTCATAACATAGTAATATGCATTGTTTATGTTTACAAAATTCACGTGACAATGTTTTTTCCTATGCACTGTTGATGAAAAAAGATGAGTGATTGGAAGGGCCGAATGTAAGACGGGCCTGCGTGCCCAATTTGTTACCCTTTGAAAATAAAGTCTGTTCGTTCGTTCGATGTTACACCCCCCAGTGTTGATTCCTCTCATATCTTCCAAATATTTTCATTGTATAGGGGGAAAAAGATAGGAGACACTACACATCCCTGTCGCACACCTCTCTTAATAGGTTGATGTTGACCCAATTCATTATCAATCTTTATGGCAGCTTGCTGTTTCCAATATATGTTTTTTACAAGTCCGGGGTCTTTCCCATCAATTTGTAGGCGGTTACAGTGTTACTAATCTTGACTTCCCGTGGTTGTCCACGGTAACACGGCTATAATATGCATGGACCCCAGTACCACGGCGATAAGCTGCATGGACCCCAGTACCACGGCGATAAGCTGCATGGACCCCGGTACCACGATGATAATCTTCACGCACCGTAATGATCTCTTTACCTAATTATTCCGTACACCTATCTGTCATTTCCTCTGCATCTTCGGTTCGAGTCTATTGGCAATGAAAGATCTAAAACATATGGAAGAACCATCACCAACCTGGACTTAATGGCAGCCAGGCCGCAAGGAAGTAAAAGACCCCTATCTCGCCTTAAGGCTAATCTGGAATATGGTGCCAGACTCACATTCTTACAGACCAACAAACACTCGGTGGCTGATGTGGTCACACCGACCGCCTTTACTTCCCAAGACATTCTTGCCACCCAAGTTAGTCTGGGTCGACCTGGGCCAACCAATTAAAAAAAAATATCCTAATTCGCCCAATTGCGTATCGATCCCTTGACCTTCAGGTCGGCAAGCGAGTGTCTAGCCACTAGGCCTCCGAGCCCCCCCCCCCCCCCCCGCCCCCCCCCCCTCCACCTCTTTCTCCCAGGATGTAAATGGTGTGGTAAATTATGACTTCGTTAGACCCAAATGTGCCTCCCCATGGATGTGAAGTTTCAGTACCAGTCATGCACACTAACATTGACTTGGAGAGATGAAATAGAGCTCTGAACAACAACTGCGCGGAGATGGTACTCAAGTATCAGCTGGCTCTAGTGGATTCAAGCCATGTCTAGGACACTAAACACTAGTGCGACGAGTTTAAGAGTTGCAATACCACTTTTCAGGAAATTACCACCCAATCAACCAAGAAACCAAGCAACTAACTAGCCAGCGAGCCAGCTAACCAACCAACCATCCAACCAACCAGCCAACCAACCAACCAACCAGTCAACCAGTCAACCAATCAACCAACCAATCGCCCACCCACCCAACCAAACACCCAATTAACCAACTACCCAGCCAATTAACCAACCACCCAGCCAACCAATCAACCATTCAGCCACCCTCCTACCCATCACCCAAAAACCACCCAACCCATCAACCATCCACCCAACCAACCTACTAACCAACCCCCCAATAAACCAATTACCCAACGAACCCACCCACCCACCAACTAAACAACCCACCAACCAACCCGCCAACCACCCAACCACCAAACCAACCACTGCATCGTTTAACAAGACAATATATCGCTTACACCCATCAACATCCTCGTATCACTGCGATATTTCTTATATGGAACTCATTTCATTATAGTCTGTCCAGAAATGAATGCCTTCATTCACGATCAATTATTTTGAAAGCTGTCTGTTGCATCGTTATGAAAATTTTCCTGCCGTCTAATATTTACCCCCACCCAAGGAATATGTCTTTGATAGGTCCAAAAGCAACTTAAATCATGGAAAACGGCGACATTTCTTTGATGTTTTGATGAAAAACTAGTGATTTCTCTGTAACAAACTTATTTTACAGTAATGCCCCGTTCCACTGCGCGAGGTTCTTGTCATAAGGCCAATACCATGTCCCACGAGAAAATTAACTATTCAACGCTAATGTTTCCGTGTGAAGACGTAGTACATTTAATAATGGTCACTTCATCCCTGACCCGTAAATTATACATCGCATATAAACACACTTTGAAATCTGCTGTACAATCTCCAGAACAAAACTTTTTTTTTTTGTTGGGTGGACATTATAATAATGTTATATGCCAAAGCTCATCATTTTCCCTCAGTTGGTTACTGAGATATGGAATTTTATATTGGGGCAGACAAAAGTAAACAGACTATAGTACTAGTTAGTTAGTTAGTCGACAGATCATCCTCATTGCACATCGAACCATTCAGTTCATAAGTGCTCGGATCCCCTCCTCAGCAAATCTCGCAGCGTGTAGCGGCTAATGACACCAGTTCTGTGTTGGTTTATCATTCTTTTTTGGCTTTCTGCGTAGTGCTCTTGTTTGGCCACCCCTCTTTTAATTTAGAGACTATAGTACTGTTGATGTGTGGCCAAACGGTCTAACTTCCTCTGTATGTGAAAGTACTAGACAACCACCACACACTGTATACCACAAATGTATCTAGTACCCACAATCTACTTCAAATGCTTTCTCAAATTTCTGTCTGGACGCAAGTACCCACGTCCAGTTCTGTAAAACATTTCTCAAATAACAGCTGCTAATTAAAGTTGCACCCATTTAGGAGCATAACATGCCTGACGAAACGTTAGATGGTTTCTATATGTAGCCTTAAGCTTCATGGTTTTTGTTAACTTTATAGGAAATCGATACCGCTGTATTTGGAATTGTACGGTGGACTTGTATGGGCTTGACACAGCCTCCGGAGTACAACAAGGTTGTGTCCTGTTCCCCATCTTGTTCATAACTTATATAGACAGCATATGTAAAGAAACCAGCCAAACAGAAACTTTAACAACACCGCATGAAGAACAGAACACAGAAGAAGAACCAATGGAATATTACACCATTAAAGAACTCCTATTTGCGGACGGTCAAGCACTAATAGCAAAATCAGAAGCAGAATTACAAGGCTACATGAATAATCTAAACGAAGCTTGTAAGGAACATAACATGAAACTTAGCACCAGTAAAACAGAGGTAATGACTATAACCAAAGAAGAAACAACCAACAGAGATTTATCTGAAAGAACACACACTGAAAACAACAAAGAACTTCAAGTACTTATTAAGTATAATATCATCGAATGGCAAATCAGAAGACGAGATCGAAAATAGATGGAATAAGCAAATCAACTCATTGGACAAATGGCACGAATACTAACGAACAAACATGTATCAATAGATACTAAGAAAGTGCTCTACAACACAATCTTCCTACCAACTCTATGTTACCAATGCCAAATCTTGACAATGACAGAAAAAGAGAAAAGAATATTCATAACAGACAGGAGATCCCAGCGAAAAATACTCAATGTACCAAAAAGAGATAAAATTAGAATTGAAGAAATCAGGACTAAAGATGGGGTTATAGTAGCGCTAGAATTTATTAGAAGCTATCAAGTCAAATGGTTTGGCCATGTAACTAGGTTACCAACTAACTGTATGTTGTTTGTCCTTACAGCTCTTGCAGTCCTGGTTCCTTCACAAGTGACTGCACCCTTGCGTAATGATGTGCGCCACGAATTTCGGTCGTTGGCAGCAGTATCTCCAGTGTCATGATGAATTCTAAAAGCTTTTCGTGAGATCTTCAGAGTGTCTTTAAATCGTTTCCTCTGGCGGCGTCGGGAGCGTTTACTACAACGCAGCTCGACGTAAAATATTCGTTTAGGTAGCCTGTGATCTGGCATGCGTGTCAAGTACCAGCCCAGCGAATCAGATTCTTCATTAGTAGAGTGTGGATAATGGGCATGGTCGCTCTTTCTAGGACTTCAGTGTCTGGGATCTTGTCTTGCCATTTAATCTTCAGTAGCTTCCTAAGGCAGACTGTGTGGAAGTGGTTTAATTTCCTGGCGTGTAACTGATAAACAGCCCAGATTTCACAAGCATATAGCAGTGTGGATAATACGACTGCTTTGTAGACTTTCAGCTTTGTTTTGAGGCTTATTCCATTTTAACTAATTAAATAACTGTATACTACAACAAGCAATGATGTACAGACCGAACAGAAGCACAATAAGAGGCGGACCACGTAAACGATGGACAGAGGGAACAGCAGAGTCCATGGGAATCTCGACACATGAAGCCCATAAACGGGCACTCTCCCGCTGTTTATACTCCCCATCAACACCGCAAGGTACAAGAGGAACAGGATGAGATGATTTGAGACACAGACTCATAAAATGGTTTCAGAGTTACGGTTTACGTTACAGTTACATATGCCCCGGGGTCTGCGGGGCCAAGTGGAAAAACCACCTGCCTCGCGTTCCGAGGGTTGTCTGTTCGTTTCTGGACTCTGTAATTCGGTTTACGAATGTAAATAATTTCCACGAAGATTCCGGTGAAACGTCGCTTGAGCTACGGAGTTCGTTTTTGTTTGTTTATTTGTTTGTTAGGACTTCTTAGTCCTTCTACGTGCCTTTCAGTCCATTGTGATCTACCAAGGCCCATCTGCTAGTGTTAGTGGACAGTGATTGGGTGATCCGAGTTTCAGTTTGGATAACCGCCTCTGCAATCTGGCCAGATCAAGTACAGATAAATTTACACATTGAATTTAGCCAAAAGGCCGAGAAGCGAGGTCGTGTTCTGTGCGATGCATTCGGCAAGTCGCTGTGCGAGAAGGAGATCGAGCTACATGGGCTTTGCCTGCTATTATGTGAGGTCCTGAAATCTCATTGAAATTAATGTTTCGTTGGACATGATCAGCAACAATGTTGTCATTATACTCATCTGTTCCGTGTCCCTAATTACACAACCTTGTTTAAATCCACTCTTGATTTCAAACTCTTCTGAAGTTGCACCATCAAACTTGATTGTGCTCTTCATGCCAGCGTCCACAATGGGTAGAAGAGTTGGCGGGCAGCAAAGCCTCTTTAGCACCTTAAATAAACCTTCACAACTGACCAAATGAAATGTCTGTGTGAAATCGACGAAAGCAACAAACAGTGGTTGATTCTTTTCACGTCATTTTCATTGCAGCTGTCTAAATGAGAATATCAGTGGTTGATCGATTCCGTCGAAAGCTACACTTGGATTCAAGGTAGACTTGTACTTGAAGTCTCGACAGAACAACCCTGGCAAATATGTTCCCAAAGATACATAGAATGATCAGTAATCACAATCAACACTGTAGTAACTTTGAGTTAATGATGTTGATTCAAATGTTATCTCCTTGTTATGATGACATCCAGCTGGTGACAATGGCTGGATCTTTGGTATTTCCATGTGACCTTATGTCGCTCTTCTGTATTTAAAAAAAAAAAGTGTTTGATACATAGGTCGTGTCTGGTGCAATTTTTCGATGTGTGTATATTTATATTGTATATTAAGCACAATGTCCATGAACTCGAGTTCTTTCACATTAAAATCATCGAGTTTATAAATGCAGTCGGGTTTTTAGAACTGTCTTGATCACAGTCTAACTCCTCATAAAAGGAATCCTTCACATCGCGAGTCGAAGTGCGTGTCCGTGCATATGAGTTATAATGGTGACACAACCAACAGATTTAGCCAAGCGCAGACATAACAGTTTGTCATTACCTCAAGCTAGAATTGCAATTTTTCCCAGTAGTGAATTCTTCACTGCAAAGCCCACTCCATATTGTCTTTTTCTTCCTACCCTCTCCGCTTCAAAAAGTGGTGTAATTGTTTTCTCTGAGTGACATAGCCTCAGAGAGCCGAGTCTCCTGCAGGTCAGCAATATCAATGTTAAGACGGCTGAATTCGACATCAATCACAGCCGTTTTTCTCACATCGTTAATATTTATAGAAACAGTGGAAAATTCCAGACACATGGTTCTGATGTTCCAGGTTGAAAGTCGTAGCTGGAGGTTTCTATATTTCTTGTTAGTGTATGGTGCATTGGTTTTACAGCCTGCGATTCAGATTGAGCTCTAGCCCCAAGCACCCAGTGAAGCAGGCAGCATGAGGCGGATCAGCACTCAACAGGCTGGGAAGGGGGAGGGGGAGCGTGGGCTGCGTGGGCGGTAGCTGATCAGTGACACCTGTAGGTGTCTCCCACCCTCAGAGGAAACCCGTGGCGCCGGTCTAAGCCATATGACAAGGACTTATATCCCGTAACTGCTGCCTCTCGCTTTGATTCTCTCTCTCTCTCTCTCTCTCTCTCTCTCTCTCTCTCTCTCTCTCTCTCTCTCTCTCTCTCTCGGCCTGCCTAGTTTACTCCAGAGGAAAAGTAACACCAATACATCTGGAATAAGACAAGCTGCAGAAGCTGCCGGATCAGTAAAACAGTGACCTAACTGTCTTTCTGTCGGAGCTTCGATCCTAGGCTAGTTGCCGACCAAGACTTAGGGCCTGGTCTGCCCTGCCATGGCATTTAGTCTTTAGGTTGCATGTCCTCGCATCAGGATAAGACCTGTACCCTCCAAATTGCGCTCCTCTGCCCGAAATCATTGGCACAATGTGGGGTGTCGGTTTCTGGCAAGGATATTCAAAGGTGGTAAATTAGACGGGACCAGGTGCTCACTGCCAAAGTTAATTAAGCGAATAAGGAAAAAAGCGATGGATGTGCCGGGTGCACATTGCCAAGGATAGGGAGTCGGATAAGAAGGAAATATGAGATTCCGGATGTTCACTAACAAGGGTAGTTAGTCCGAGAAGTGCGGACAACTAGAAGCTAACAGGTATCAATAATCGTTAGTCAGATAAAGGAGGAAAAAATTAGAAGGTTCTGGGTGGACATGGTCATGTTGCAATACATAAACTACCATTGACCTGTTAAAATTCTCCCGATCAAGAAACACATTCAGACAAGCTACCATGGATATTATTATTATTGGAGCCAAATTTCATTATGTGACATTCAAAGGGAAGCAATCACATTAATTGTCAAATAATTAGTGTATGTGTACCTCTCATCACAAACATCAGAAAGAAGCAGTCGTCGATTTTTTTTTTTTTTTTTGGGGCCACGTTATGCGAAGACAACACCTGGAACATGTTCTGACAACCGGAAAAATTTTCTAAATGAGAGACAGAGAAAGACAGTGTGAAAAGAGTCTTGACATGCTTGTGTCACGGCACGGAATTCGTGTCACACACGAACTGATCCATGCCGTCGGAGATCGCAATTTGTGGAGAGGCATGATCGCCCAGGTGAGCTGGCAAGGCAATGGATGATGATATGTACCTCGAAGCACAACATCATGAAATCAGTATTAACATCTAAAAATGAAAATTTGAAAATGGTATGTATATTCAACACTACTATATAGCAGAGAAGCCTGGACAATGAACAAGCAATTAGAAAGTCGAATATACGCCCAGGAGATGTGGATATACAGAAGTGTACATCGTACAAACAAAAACAAAAACATTCAAATACAACGGTTCTATAAACACTGGGAATGAAAAGAGAATTTACGAAAGAATTAAAAAAATAAAGAGACGTGAAATATTTCGACCACGTTAAAAGACATAACAAGAGAGCAAACGTAGACAACGATACAAGTTGGAAGATAAAATTAAGAAATGGACGAACATCAGTCTGACATAATCTACAATCAGGGCGAGAGACAGGCAGTGTTGGAGATTCATTGCAGCCAACCTTCATTGTGGAGACGGCACCTGATTTATTGATTGTTTAATTGACCTCAAAGTTAAAATAACGATGACAGGATATGTTAGAAGCATGTATCATCACTCCATAGGCTAGCCTGGCTCATGCATAGAGATTGGATAGACGTACAGAAATAAATGGAAGAACACAAACTGCAAAAATAAACTTTGTCTACCATTGTAGGTACAAATTCTAGATTATGTTAAGCCTTGAACTTATCAATACTTAGTTTAGCCCACATAATTTATGCTAGTGTACTCGATTTAAAACAGTATCTATTTCACAGACGGACGTTTCTGCGTGGGCGTTTTATATCTGACTCATCAATTGAATACACTGAAGTGTCTGTCATCGGGTTATTTATGGGAATCGGTTGGACAGAAAGCGATTTGTTAGTTTTAATTGTCACCTAATTTCCTGTGTTAATCCGATAGCCTGGCATTGCACAATATCATCTGTATACTACTGGCAGAGATTTCAATGCGTTACAGATAGCCGGTCAACGCTTCACAATTGCAAGCGACAAAGGCAAGACTTCGGTTAATTTGCGTTCACTCGCTTTGATGTCAAGCGTAGTACATAACATGCTATTATTTCTAATGCATTGGACTGAATTTTTCGTGTGGATGTTTGTTTCAATGTTGCATATCCCTTACAGGACGTTGCAGTCAACACCAGCATTTTCAGCTGCTGTTAATGTACTAGGCAAGATTACGCTCAGTAGTTTGCGATAGCTTTCTGAGCGATCGGCTCACATGATTCGTAAGTTACGGACGCGGCGAGAACCGCTACCGATTCTCACGCAGGTTACGTTACTCATAAGAATATACGGGATTACGTAGAAAGACGTTAACGCCTAGGCCAGGGAGCCCAGCGTGTGGATTAGTTTTCCTTATTACCGGTGTCCCTCGCCATAGGCGAACCCGCTAAGACTTCTGAGATATTTGAGTAATTATATTTCTGAGTAATTTACGTCCCCAAGTCAACGACGAGAGGTCAACATTATAGGCCAACAGAAATTTTTCCAACACGGCCGAAAATATAAGAGCTAGTTAGTTAGTTAGTCGACAGATCATCCTCACTGCACATCTAACCATTCAGTCCATAAGTGCTCAGATCCCCTCCTCATCAATTCCCGCAGCGTGTAGCGGATAACGACACCAGTTCTGTGTTGGTTTATAAATCTTCTTTAGCTTCCTGCATAGTTTTTTTTTTTTTTTTTGCCACAACTATTTTAACTTGTTGTTCTCGCAGTCTGACCATAGTTGTAGATTCAGAGTCATCACTTGCTTCTCGTAGAGCATTCAGTATAACAGCCTGGTCCATAGCCCGTGTGCCATCCACAGTAGCCTTACATGCAAACATGTCAGCCTGCTCATTTCCTTATACACCCGCATTATTTTGTGGATTTTGGTGGAGTTTACTAAGAATACAGAAGGAGGTGGGTGGAGGTGCCGGATAAAATAGTAAGCGCAAAGAAGGAGGTGCGAGGGGACATAACTCATGAATAATCGCCTGTTTTGTGATATTACCTCCCCTTTAAATAATTAATTTATGTATTTATTTATTTTGTTTTCTTAAAAGTTTTTAAGTTAAAGGTTACGGTTATTATTGGATGAAATGGGTATGACTCAGTGACATTCGTTGTTAAGGGATGGTTGAGTGGAGGGGTATCTATTTAAGTGTTAGAGCTCTTCCATTGAAAACCTTAAAAACAGTAAAGATGGCGGCTAGTACTGGTTGTAGTGGGTATGGCTTAGTGAAATTCGTTATAATGGGTGGGTGAGTGGTGAAGTATCTAGATAAGTGCTTCCGACCACTAGCATCATATGGTATCACATCGTAAAAATGAAAACCTCAAAGAAGCAAGTAAAGACGGCCGTCGGTGTCTCTATAACGCCGGGTTCGAATCAGAGTGGGGTTGTCTAGTGGCAGAAGAAATATTGATTATCTTATTGTTAATTAGTTGTGATAGCGAGCTATGTTGTTATTTATCAGGCTATGTTTAGAAAATGAGAGGTAGTATTCTGGTTGAGGATTATAATTAGGTGGTACCCCAGACGATGTGGAGGTGACAGGTTCGAGTTTCGGTAATGTGCCATTGGTAAGGTTACCAGTGATCAGCGTGTGGCTGTGTCTAGTTGGTCATAGGGGTAGGGTTAGGGCTGACTTGTCCGGTCGTTACGCCGTGTCCACAAGACAGAGGAAAAAATCACAGCAAAGCCTCTCTATGAACATCTAGCTAAGAAAGCAAGCGACAGTGGCCACCCCCCCCCCCCCGCCCGAGCAACAGCTGTGAGAGGCTGGCTAAACCATGCGTGGGTAGCCGATTTGGTGCCTAACCAGCATGTGAAGACAGGAGTCAGCAGAATGCGCGGATGAAATCACTGATGGATGATTCAACTGGCAACACGGCGTCTACCTACAAAGCGTTGTGGAACGTATTGAACACGGCAAGGCACGAAGGGCGCCCTGGTCATCCTGTGTACATGTGTTCCTCTTCAGTCGTCTTGACTTGTCTTGCTACTGGACATAGATGGACTCAGGCGAGAGAGTGAGGTCGACGAATTGCTCAACTCCTCCTCACTTTAATCCAATTTATCGCGCAAGTCATTCTTCATCCAACTTTACATATCACCTTCAAGCCATGTGGCGAAGGGCAAACGGCAAAGCGCCAGGCGTGGGTACGCTGGCAATCGTAGTCGCAGACCTGCACATAGGCGGTTCAGGCCATATGGTCATCTTCTATTGACCGGAGCAGCAGTGGGATTCGGCAGCCCCCTGAGTGACTGAGCATCCCCCTATAGGAAAGCACTGCTCACCTCCATAGCATGAGGAAGAGGCAGAAAAGGTGCCCTAAACATAGTCTGCTCCATCATTACATAACCAGCCAGCCGCGGTTGATGGATGGGTACCCTATACTGCGGACGACGTACAGACAAAGTAAAAACAGGTAAAGCTAAAAGAGCTGACCATATTCCCTTGACAATCGGAACTTGGAATGTACGCACCCTACTTGATAGAGACGGGCATCGGGTCCAGAGAGACGAACATCACTGATTGGGAAAGAGCTGGGCAGGTACAATATCGACATTGCAGTTTTGAGCGAGACACGACTTGCAGAAGAAGGCCAAATCCGTGAAGTAGGTGTCGGCTACATATTTTTCTGGAGTAGAAGGAAAAGCTAGGAAGGACGCCAATCCGGTGTAGGATTTGCCATTAAGTGGGCCCTGGTTGGCAAACCAGCTGAATTTCCGAAGGCTATAAATAACAGGTCTATGAATATTAAGTTACCCCTGCTGAAAGGAAAGAAGCATGCAACCATCGTGAGTGTAGGCACCAAACATGACAAATGAAGATGACGTCAAAAACAAGTTGTACGAAGACCTGCACAAAGTATTAACATATGTTCCCAAAAGAAACAAATTTATACTCCTTGGGGACTTCAATGCCAGAGTAGACAAGGACACCACCTCTTGGAGTGGCATCATTTGAAAGTACGTTGTCGGAAATTGTAACAGCAATGAGCTACTACTCCTTCAGACCTGTGTCGAACACGATCTCCTGATCACAAAAACAATTTTCCGTCTTCCCACTAGAAATAGCACATCATGTATGCACCCTCGCTCGAAGCACTGACACCTCATTGACTATGTCATCGTCAGGAGGAGTGACAGACAAGACGTTCGGGTGACAAAATCCATATGTGGTGCCGAATGTTGGACAGACCATCGTCTCATTATCTCGAAAAATAAACATACACATCAAACCACAACGGCGTCCTCAAGGGTACAAATGCAAAAAAAAAAAGAAGAAGAAAAAAATGAAGAAAAAAAAAACAAACTAAATGCCACCCGCCTGAACAGAAAAAAAAAATGCCGCATTCGTTTGAAAAGTAGGATGCGGAAACAGAGTGGAGAGCCCTAAAGG
The DNA here is from genome assembly GCA_963921405.1 of Cepaea hortensis. Classification (NCBI taxonomy): domain Eukaryota; kingdom Metazoa; phylum Mollusca; class Gastropoda; order Stylommatophora; family Helicidae; genus Cepaea; species Cepaea hortensis. Next base: position 107,975,969 of record OY992883.1, on the reverse strand, counting down.
ACAACATCTACAACACGGCCTTGGAAATTATGGGTCCAGCCCCCTCTCCCCATCCCCTCCCCCGAAAGTATAAAGACTGGTTTGATGAAAATTCTGAAGACATCAACCAATTGCTGGCCGAGAAACATCTTCTTCTCAAGGCACATTTGAACGACCTGAAGTCAACATAAAAAAGATGCCTTCATTAACATTCGGAGAGTAGTGTAGCAGAAACATCAGCTCATACGGGACTCCTGGCTGAGCAACATAGCTTATGAAATTCAAGGCTTTGCTGACAGACATGATATGAAAAACTTCAACGACTCACTGAAAGCGGTCTACCGTCCTCCAGGTATCACCAGGCATAGTTCCCATCCTCATGCAAATAGGGGAACATTGGTCACCGATAAGAAAGAAATCCTTCAATGCTGGGCAGAACATTTCAGCAACATCTTAAATGCAACTTCCATCGTCGATGATGAAACCATCAACTGCCTTCCGCAAGTTCCCACTAATGACACACTTGATGACCTGCCAAACATAGTGGAACTAAACAAAGCCATCCAGCAACTTTCTAGTTGAAAGGCACCAGGTCCTGACTCCATCCCAGCAGAGATATACAAGGCAGGTGGGCCGGTCCTAATAGAGCAGCTTCACCAAGTCTTTACAAACACATGGGTGAACGAGACCATGCCACAAGATTTCAAGGAGGCGTCAATAATCCACCTTTACAAACGTAAAGGAAACCGCTAATCATGTGACAATCGCCGAGGCATCTCTTTGCTCTCAATCGCAGGGAAGATTCTCGCCAGAATTCTTCTCAATCGCCTCACGGCATATTTCGATCAAGGTCTTCTTTCTGAGAGTCAATGTGGCTTCAGAAAAGAACAAGGAACTGTTGACACGATTTTCGCTGCAAGGCAGCTGCAAGAGAAATGTCAGAAACCGAACTCTGAAATGTTCTCCACTTTCATAGATCTTACCAAGGCTTGTTATGCAGTCAGCAGAGAAGGACTGTGGAAGATTATGGAGAAATATGGCTGTCCACAAAAGATTGTCCCAGTAGTGCGGCTATTTCATGATGGTATGCAATCAAGAGTACAGAAAAATGATGAAATGTCTGAGCCATTTTCCTGCACTAATGAAGTGAAGCAAGGATATGTCCAGGCACCAACACTGTTCAGCCTCATGTTTTCAGTTATGTTGACGAATGCCTTCTAGTACAACGACATTCGAAAAGACATCAACTACCACATGGATGGAAAGCTGTTCAATCTCAGAAGACTGAAAGCTAAAACCAAAACTAACAGCGGCACCGTCAGAGAATTGCTGTTTGCTGATGATTTAGCTCTATATGCCAACTCAGAGGCAGACATGCAAAACAATGTTTCAGCTTTCTCATATGCCTGTGCCAACTTTGGGCTCAATATCGACTGGGAGAAGACTGCAGTTATGTACCAGCCAGCTCCAGGGAATAATTACACCGTGCCGAATATCAAGGTGAACGGTCATAGACTAAGTGTTGTGGACAAATTCACCTATCTTGGCAGCACTGTGTCAAAAATGTCACAATTGATGACGAAGTGAATGTAGGAATCTCCAAGGTCATCGCGGCCCTTGGCAGACTGTACAAGAATGTATGGGACAGAAATGGAATAAGCCTGCAAACAAAGCTGAAAGTCTATAAAGCAGTTGTATTATCCACACTGCTATATGCTTGTGAAACCTGGACTGTTTATCAGCGACATGCTAGGAAATTAAACCACTTCCGCACAGTATGCATTATGAAGCTAATGAAGATTAAATGGAAAGACAAGATCCCAGACACTGAAGTTCAACAAGGAGCGTCTATGACCAGTATCCACACTCTACTAATGAAAAATCAGATTCGCTGGGCTGGTCACTTAACTCGAATGCCAGATCACAAGCTCCCTAAACAAATTTTTTTACGGCGACCTGCGTTGTGGTAAACGCTCCCAAGGCGGCCAGAGGATACGCTTTAAAGACACTGAAAATCTCACTTAAAGCTTTTGGAATTCATCTTGACAACTGGGAGACTGCTGCTAAAGACCGTAATTCGTGGAGTACATATTACATAAGGGTGCATTCAATTGTGAAGCAACCAGGACTGCAAGAGCTATGAAGAAAAGGCTGGACAGAAAAACCACTGCAGGAGATCCTCCTCCTGGAACGTCAAGCATTATCTGCCCACATTTTCAAAGAGCATAAACTTCATTTACTGCCAACATAGTACCTTACGGTGAATGGCGGAGGGCTCTTTGAGCCTGAGGAATTAAGGCCGCCTGGCTAGTGCAGTCGCCGCGAGCTGTGCAGGTTAGAATTTTCTTTTTGCCCCCGACAGAAAAAAATCCCACTCCTTACCGAGGGATCGAACCCGGATCTCCCGAATGGGAGTCCGGCGTTCTAGCCACTCGGCCAGCCGCTCCTCATTCAGGCCTTATCAGCCATCTTAGAACTCATGGCTTCATACTTTCAACCCCACTGGATGAAATGAATGGTCATCATCATTCTTGATAACAAATAACAGCTAAAAAAGCGGGTAAGAAAAGAACTAGTAGTGCTGATGATAGTTTTGGAGCCAGTCGTGGTTTTAATGCCACTACGTCCCAATAACAGTACCACTCGCCCTCCAACCCACCTCTGTTTAGCCAATAAATATCAACAAAAATCAAAATAAACATTACATAACATACAGTATTTCATTTCTTCTTCTTCTTCTACTTTCATCCGGATTTTTTTTTCTTTCGGACGTGATTGCGTTGTTCCTGTTTACAGCAGAGCTGCATTCTTGCGCCGTTAGGCCGACACATCCGACTTCTGCGGGCATTTGTTGATAACCTTCCCGGGGGTATTTCATTTAATATTATGGGAAATAGTGTTTCACTATACGTCATTTCACTTAAAGTCGTGTATTCCAAGAACGTAAACCCGATGTTAACCAGTACACATATTTTTTTCAAGAAGCTGATCGCAGGAAACTTTTTCATACTATTACAAATCCCAACAGTGCATGCATTGGGTTTGAGTAAACGGTCATTTCATCGATGGATGCAAGAATCTGAAATGAAACCACCACGCAATAAGCAAACGGTAGGTAAAAAGGTAACTGTAGACAGCTTTAACAAAGATGTCATTAGGCGAGCTATTATGAAAATGCTGGATACCAAAGAAACAGTGACTTTAATAAAACATTGAGTTTGGTTGATAAAGAACAATGGCATAGAGCTATCCATAACAACTTTGTAGAAAATTATAAGGACATTAGGTTTCACGTTTAGAAAGTAAAAGAGAGGTAGAAATATCATTTGCGAACAACCGCATTTAGGAGCTATGAGAAGCAAATACCTACATGAAATAAGGGAAAATTATGACAGTGTATTTGGATTAAACCTGGATCAATGCGCACAATACAAATGAAAAGAAATTGCAATAAGTGAACAGAAAGATAAAGCGGTATATTCCCAGTAGTAAAGGACAGCGTTTGGTCATAGCCCATGCTGGTAAAACGCATAATGGCTTACTACAGAATGCTTGGTATCAAAGCATATAGACAATAGGGATTATCATAATGAGATGAATGGTAATGTATTCAGAGATTGGCTCGAGAATACAGTGCTTCCATCCCTAGACATACCATCGTGTCTAATTATGGACAATGCATCATATTGATTATGTGGTTGTTTCGGGATTTGAAATTTAAATATTGAGCACAACCCACTACTGGCAACGCCGATCACATTCTGGTATGAACCTAAGGCCTATCCACGTCAATATGGAAGCACTATACTCGAGTTTCGCCCTCATTTGAGCTCGTCAGTAGTGCATATCCCTGACCGGATCCGGAAACAGTCCCGGATCACGCGTGTGAAGCGGGTGTGTAACCACGCGGCACACACTGGACACACCAAATTATCACAACAGAACATCACAACGCTACCCATTTAGGAGGCCTGGTGTTCCTTGCCAGTGAGAAGTCCTGATCGTTCGGGTCCCATCGATTGACGGACGTCGGTCGCGGTGATTGGGCAATCTTGAGCATAGCCTACGATGGGTAGCGTTGTGATGTTCTGTTGTGATAATTTGGTGTGTCCAGTGTGTGCCGCGTGGTTACACACCCGCTTCACACGCGTGATCCGGGACTGTTTCCGGATCCGGTCAGGGATATGCACTACTGACGTGCTCAAATGAGGGCGAAACTCGAGTATAGTGCTTCCATATTGACGTGGATAGGCCTTAGGTTCATACCAGAATGGGATCGGCGTTGCCAGTGGTGGGTTGTGCTCAATATTAAAAGAAAAAAATAATTGATCGTGAATTAGGGCAATCATTTTGTGAATGGTCTCTAGCTCCAGCGAGAATCTCCAAGAGTGTCTAAGAAAACTGAGCTCCTGAAGCAAATAACGAAGTCCGGAGAGAACCCACAACCTTTAAAATGCCAGGCAGGCGGTTTAACCACTTGACTACGCAGATTCTTTAGTTTAGTGTCTCACTGATGAACTGTTGGAAGTCTGAAGGCTGAATTGGCAGGTATTGATTAACATTCATAGAAGACTAGCTGACCCGGCCCGGCTTCGCCCAGACCCAGGAGGGAATCTATCTATCTATCAGTCTGCTTGTTTGTCTGTCTGTCTGGCTGACCCGGCCCGGCTTCACTCAGTCCCTGGTGGGGAGCATCTCATTTAATTCATATACGTAGTCGTATAAGCTCTCCCGTTCCCGACTGTCTGTCTATCTGTCTGTCTGTCCCGGCCCGGCTTCACCCAGTCCCTGGTGGGGAGCATCTCATTTAATTCATATACGTAGTCATATAAGCTCTCCCGTTCCCGACTGTCTGTTTATCTGTCTGTCTGTCTGACCCGGCCCGGCTTCACCCAGTCCCTGGTGGGGAGCATGTCATTTAATTCATTCATATAAGTAGTCAAATAAGCTTCCGTTCCCGACTATCTGTCTATCTATCTGACCCGGCGTGGTTTCGCCCAGCTCCTGGCGCACAGTAACTTAAAAGAATGTCCTTCCACACACCATTCATTATTTTTAATGAAAACTGAACCGACATGACAGTTGATAAGTTTTGTAAGCAGAAAAAGATGGGTTAAAATGTTATGCATAATGCATTATTTTTATGCAAACTTTAAAAATACCTTAAAGATTATATCATTATTTAATATAACTCATATGCCTAAAAATAACTATAGACAAAGAGTTTAACAATAGTGCAGGTAAGTCCAACAATATGACTATAAAGTATATAGAAATGTTATTAAAAGTTATGCCCCTTGAAATAACTTTTCTAGAGTGAAGTCCCCCAGCTATATAGACATTATATAATGAAAATGGAAAAGTAAATGTTATTAAATAAGTAGAAGATTTTACATTAAGAAATTATTATAGTCGGTTGCACAGGAATGAAAGGAAGACGTGTAGAAAATTTCATCTCAATCGGATGTACCGTTATCGAACGCATCCAAGACCCACAAACCCACAAACAAACATACACTCTGTTTTATAGATATACTAGCTGACCCTGCCCGGCTTCGCCCAGACCCTGGTGGGGAGCATCTCATTTAATTCATATAAGTAGTCATATAAGTTCTCGTTCCCGTTACCGACTATCTGTCTGTCTGACTGTCTGTCTGTCTGTCTGTCTGACCCAGCCCGTCTTCGCCCAGACCCTGATGGGGAGCATGTCATTTAATTCATATAAGTAGTCATATAAGTTCCCGTTCCCGACTGTCTGTCTGTCTGTCTATCTATCTATCTGTCTGTCTGTCTGACCCAGTCCAGCCCATGGTGGAGAGCATCTCATTTAAATCATATAAGTAGTCATATAAGATCCCGTTCCCGACTATCTGTCTGACTGTCTGTCTGTCTTGGGTAAATGAGGAGGAGAGGAGAGGGAGGAGGGAGGAGGGGAGGAGAGGAGGAGGAGGAAGGAGGAGGAGGGAGGAATAGGAGGGAGGGAGGTAGGAGGGGATTAGGGGGAGGAGGGGGGGGAGGAAGGAGGGAGGAGAAGGAGAGGAGGATGAGGGAGGAGGAGGGGAGC
>OY992883.1:107854004-107969726 GCA_963921405.1 Cepaea hortensis | reverse complement strand
AGGAGGGAGGGGAGGAGGGAGGAGGAGGAGGAGGGAGGAAGAAGGAGGAGGAGGGAGAAGGAGGGATGAGGGGAAGAGGAGGGATGAGGAGGAGGAAGAGGGAGGAGGAGGGAGGAGGGGGGAGGAGGAGTGAGGAGGAGGAGAGGGAGGAGGAGGAAGGAGGAGGGGGAGGAGGGAGGAGGAGGGAGGAAGAAGGAGGAGGAGGGAGAAGGAGGGATGAGGAGGAGGAGAGGAGGAGGAGGAAGAGGGAGGAGGAGGAATGTGAAGGGAGGAGGAGGGATAGGGAGGAGGGGAAGAGGAAGAGGGGTAGGAGGAAGAGGGAGAGAGGAGGAGGAGGGTAGAGGGAGGAGAAGGGAGGAAAAGGGAGGAGGGAGGAGGAGAGAGGAGGAGGGAGGAGGTAAAAAGAAGAGGAAGAGGGAGGAGGAGGGAGGAGGAAGGAGGGAGAGAAGGAGGAGGAAGAGGGAGGAGGAGGATGGAGGATGGAGAGGGAGGAGGAGGAAGGAGGAAGAGGGAAGAGGAGGATGGAGGAGGGAGAGGGAGGAGGGAAAGAGGGAAGAGGGTAGGAGGAGGAGGAGGGGAGAAGAGGAGAAGGAGGGAGGAGGAGAAGGAGGAGGAGGGAGGAGGAGGGGATAGGAGGAGGAGGAGGCAGAGGGAGAAGAAGAGAGGAGGAGGAGGAAGGAGGGAGAGAAAGGAGGGAGAATGAGGAGGGGAGGAAGGAAAGGGAGATGGAAGAGGAAGAGGAGGGAGGAGGAAAGAGGTAGGGGGAGGAGGAGGTAGATGGAGGGAGGAGGAGGAAGGAAAGGAGGAGGAAGAGGAGGAGAAGGGAGGAGGAGGGTGGAGGGAGGAGGAGGAGGAGGAGGGAGGAGGGCGGAGGGAGGAGGAGGAGGGAGGAAGAGGAGAAGAAGGGAGAAGGAGGTGTGAGGGAGGAGGAGGAAGGAGCAGGAGGCAGGAGGAGGAGGAGGGAGGCAGGAGGAGGAGGGATAAGGAGGGAGAGGGAGGAGAAGGGAAGATGAGGGAGGAGGGGGAGGAGGCGGATGGAGTAGGAGGGAGGAGGATGGAGGAGGAGGGGAGAGAAGAGGGAGAACAAGAGGGAGAAGGAGGAGGGAGTCGGGAGAGGGATGAGAGGGAGGAAGAAGAGAGGAGGAGAGAGTTCGCCATTCCGAATTCATAACTCGTCTAGTTCTTCCCTTCTACACGACTGTAGATAATTTCCTTACACATAAAAAGATGAATTGTTATTGATATTGCCGTGGCATGGAGGAATATCAGCAGCAGAGTTGATCCAAAAAACCAAAGACTGAGATCTACGGAGAGCCATGAACGCCTACGCCAGCCGGCACGGCACTTGATGATGATGATTGTCGTGTGACGATTCTGTGTAGTCACGTCATTTTCTTCCCTTTCCCTAGCGTTTTGGTTCGGGGATTCTTTCATCATCATCATCATCATATATTTACGTACGTATTTTGGGAGGGGGAGGGGGGAGGAGGAGGAAGAAGAAAAAAAAACTATGACAGTTGACAGCTCTGGAATGAAAGGAAGGCGTGTAGAAAATTTCATCTCAATCGGATGGGCCGTTCGCGAACAAATAAAGGACATACATATTTACATACATACATATATACATATATACATATACACATACACTTTGTTTTATAGATATAGACTAGCTGACCCGGCCCGGCTTCGCCCAGGCCCTGGAGGGGATCTATCTATCTATCAGTCTGTCTGTCTGCTTGTTTGTCTGTCTGTCTGTCTGTCTGGCTGACCCGGCCCGGCTTCACCACCCAGTCCCTGGTGGGGAGCATCTCATTTAATTCATATACGTAGTCATATAAGCTCTCCCGTTCCCGACTATCTGTTTGTCTGTCTATATGTCTGTCTGTTTGTCCCGGCCCGGCTTCACCCAGTCCCTGGTGGGGAGCATCTCATTTAATTCATATACGTAGTCATATAAGCACTCCCGTTCCCGACTGTCTGTTTATCTGTCTGTCTGTCTGACCCGGCCCGGCTTCACCCAGTCCCTGGTGGGGAGCATGTCATTTAAGTAGTCAAATAAGCTTCCGTTCCCGACTATCTGTCTATCTATCTGACCCGGCGTGGTTTCGCCCAGCTCCTGGCGCACAGTAACTTAAAAGAATGTCCTTCCACACACCATTCATTATTTTTAATGAAAACTGTTTTTAATCACCGACATGACAGTTGATAAGTTTTGGAAGCAGAAAAAGATGGGTTAAAATGTTATGCATAATGGATTATTTTTATGCAAACTTTAAAAATACCGTAAAGATTATATCATTATTTAATATAACTCATATGCCTAAAAATAACTATAGACAAAGAGTTTAACAATAGTGCAGGTAAGTCCAACAATATGACTATAAAGTATATAGAAATGTTATTAAAAGTTATGCCCCTTGAAATAACTTTTCTAGAGTGAAGTCCCCCAGCTATATAGACATTATATAATGAAAATGGAAAAGTAAATGTTATTAAATAAGTAGAAGATTTTACATTAAGAAATTATTATAGTTGGTTGCACAGGAATGAAAGGAAGACGTGTAGAAAATTTCATCTCAATCGGAGGTACCGTTATCGAACGCATCCAAGACCCACAAACCCACAAACATACACTCTGTTTTATAGATATAGATAATAGATAAGGGGACATGAGTCGATAAAAGAGGGTTACTTAAAAAACAGATAACAATGATAACTGAATTTAACCCTTTAACTTAGTAACTCACTGTTAACTGTTGGAATGCTGAGGGTTACATTGGCAGGTATTGATTAATTAACAGAAGATAAGGGAATGGGATTCGATATAAGAGGTATATTTAAAAAAGAGATACACATGATAATTGAACGAATAGGAGTTCATAAATCACCACAACAAACTGACGTTTTCAAGAGTTGAAGGAACATGTGGACACCGAGTCTCGATGAGTTTATTAAGATAATGAAATAATGACGTCACATCTTGTGATTTACTAAGCTGGGCCATCAGCAGACACATCCAACATGTTTCTTGTGGTTTTATATACAGGTCATGCCATTGACAGTTTGCTGTGCCATCATCTCTTTCTCTATGTTGTCGGTCTATCGTTTCCCCGTGTTTGATACATATCAAGTATTTCACCCGGTTGGTTAGTCGTGTTGTTGCTAGATTTCATCAGAAAACAGCAAGTTAAACGGCTTGGCCATTTCACTAGGTTAACAACTACCAGTATACCACAACAGGCAATGATGTACAGACCAAATGGAAACAGAGCAAGAGACCGCCCATGTAAACGACGGACAGTGGGAATAACAGTCCATGGGAATCTGGATACATGAAGACAATAAACGGACACACTCCCGCTGTTTATGCTTCAACTCAACACTGTAAGGTACAAGAGGAACGAAATGAACGAACGAACGAATGAACGAACGAACGAATGAACAATCTTTGTTTTCAAAGGGTTAAGAATTTCGCACGCAAGCCCGTCCGACTGTCTGTCTTCTCATACGTTATTTCATTTGATAAGATGAGATGAGGTTTGTCATGAAGTTTATTGTCGATACATTACAGGGTTTTCTCTATTGTGGCGCTCTGTTTAAATCAATTGGTGTCTGCATTATTAATGCAATGGTTTCTCTTTATGACGACTTCAGAAGACTTGCGTGTACTCCCGACTGGCTTTCCGTGTCAGAGTGTTTAAGTCGCCAACATCGTGCTCAGATGTTCTTGAGTTCGTTTCGGGAAACTTATTCGGTTTGCTGCGAATGCCGTTTTTGTTTTTTCGGCGACATAACGATGTCGTCCTCGGAATTACAGTTTATTCAGTGCTACGTTTACGACAGGCGTTTAGTTGCTCTGTGGACAAAGACCTAGCTTTATGGGATAATACGCAATAATGTTGGACATCTCGCCTTTTAAAGCATATTAACCCCTAAGGGCTTCACCTAGTGCATAGCTGTATTCTTGGGAGATAATGTTGTGGCTTCCCCTTGACTTCAACAACCACCTGTATTTAGCTACCCGCAATATTTTGCGTGACCAATGTGAAATATTAAAGAAATCAGTCAATCAAGCTGCCGAAACAACCATCCCAAAAATAAAGATAATAGGACGCAAGAAATGGATGACCAAAGGCATCTTAAAACTCAGGGAAATAAGAATAAATAAAAAGGAAAAATATGAAGAGATTCACATGAAAATTAGGAAGCTATGCAAAGAGGCAAAAGAAACATGGCTTGAGGAAAATTGCAAGGAAATTGAAAACCAACACAACACATGGAATACCAAATTAATGCACAAAAGAATTAATGACATCACTAACAAATAAACACACACACACACACACACACACATCAACGGGTTGCCTAACAACCAAAGAGGGCAAAATCATAACAGAAAAAGATAAGATTTTGCATGCGTGGTCAGATTATGTGAAAGACCTTTATGATGATACAAGAGAAGAACGATATGATAATCGGATTAATAATGAAGGACCATCAATTTTGAAGATGGAAGTTCAGAATGCTCTTACCCATATGAAAACTGGCAAGACACCGGTTACAGATAACATCACAGTAGAAATGATCAATGCCTTAGAAGAATATGGAATAGACCAAGTCACCAGACTGCTGAACGCAATATACAATACTGGAGATATAGCACCTGAATTATGTAATTCTATATTTATTGCACTCCCGAAGAAATCAGGAGCCTTGGAATGTAATCAACATCGAACAATTAGTATAATGAGCCACATCACGACGATTTTGCTAAAAATTATCATGCAAAGAGTTAGGAAGAAAATGCAACCCGAAATAGGAGAAGAACAATGTGGGTTTGTAGAAGGCAAGAGTACAGTAAATGCTGTGTATATACTGAGAACAGTAATTGAACGTTCTATAGAAGTAAACAAAGACCTATATCTTCCATTTATTGACTACACAAAGGCTTTCGATAAAGTGAGACATATCGACATGATAAGGATACTTGAAGATCTACAAAATGATGAAAAAGACCTTAGACATGTAAAAAACATACATTGGAAAAAACAAGCTGCCATCAGAATTGATAATGATGTAGGTCAATAACAGCTTATTAAAAGAGGTGTGAGGCAGGGATGTGTAATGTCTCCAGATCTTTTTTCCCTGTACAGTGAAAATATTTTCAGAAGTGTAGAAGATATGTAAGGAATAAACATTGGAGGACGATACATCAATAACATTAGATATGCAGATGATACAATCTTGATTGCTGAGAATGAACAGGCCCTGCAACATTTAGTAGATGCGGTTGTTGCATACAGTGAACAGATGGGGTTAGAATTGAATAGAAGGAAGACACATATTATGGTCGTCACTGGGAAGAAGGAAATACCACACTGTGATATACGAGTAAATGGGCATATCGATGTGAATCGATACAGTTATCTCGGAACAGTCATAACATCTGATGGGAGATGCCTTAAAGAGATTATAACAAGAATTGCCATTGCGAAGGTAGCCTTTTGCTAGATCAAAAACATACTGTCCAATAAGAAGATATCAACTGAAACGAGAAAAAGAGTGCTGAAGTGCTACATAGAACCTGTACTTTTTTATGGGTGTGAATGTGAACAATGAGCAGTCAAACTGAAAACAAAGACTGGCACAATGTAATAATAACACTGGGTCGTGAGTGCAGAGAATGGACAGCGGGCCGCACTGAGTTTGAAGTGCAACAGCTGATCCAGAGCAACACACATCAAGGTGACATAGTCATCTACACCGATAGGTCAGTACTGAGAAACAGACGTAGTGGCTGGAGCTTTATTGCAAAGGCTAATGGACGAGTCTTGATAAATTAGAGTCTCGCATATGAGAATACGACCTCCAGCATGAGAATGGAGGTGGAGGCAGTAAAAGCGGCATTCCGGTGGCTAGAGGAGACTACTGCAACACACGTTGTATTCATTACGGATTCAAAGAGTTTGCTTAGTAAGCTGAAGAAAGGAATGTTTCGTGTGGAATGGCTCTCGTCGCTTCAGAGGTCAAAGATTGTGAGAAATGTTTGGATATTTTGCCCTGGCCATGCGGGGGTACCGGGAATTGAACAGGCTAATAGGCTGGCAGGGAATGCACTTCTTGATGGTAGATTGCCTATGGACAAGGTGGAGATGGTCGTGCGCTTGTGGGACCAGGTGGAGAAGGCGGAGGAACAGGTTGAGAACCCATTTGTGGAAAGAATGAGATTGCGGGGGATCGGCAGGGGTTCTAGAAGAATCTCAATACTGAGAGGGAAGACCAGGAGAACGTATAATCAGATAGCGGTGGGAACGATTAGTAGTATGACTCTTCGCTGGCTGTTGAACGAGGGGACGGAGCACGTATGGGAATGTCCTGAGTGCAGTGATGTCGGTTCTTAACTCAACACAACTCAACTCAACTGAAAAACATCTGATGGCTGTGAAAATGTGGTTTCTGAGGAAATTGCAAAGAATACCATGGACAGACAGAAAAACGAATGAAGAAGTCCTTCAAGAAACAAATGAAGATCATAAACGGATTAGAGTCATTAAACGTAGACAGTCAAAATTGTGTGGGTATGTTATGAGAAGAGATGGCTTGAAGAACTTGGTGACAACTGGCAAGATCGAAGGGAAGAGACCAAGGGGAAGACCTAGAAGTAAATACCTGGATGGCTTGGCCACGTGGCATGGTCGAGACAGGAATACGGAGCTGATCTACGACTCTGGTGATCGAGTGAGATGGAAAAACATGACCGCCAACGCATATCGGCATTGCGCATGATGGACGGAATCTTTTGCAATGTAACACATTATTGTGGTCAGTGAGTATCCTGTTCTGAAGCATCCAATTTAGAAGCCTAAGGTGCGACAAAGTTGTCCATTTATTTAGATCGTTACCCAGTTCCAGAGATCTGTTATCCATACAGTAGTGAGCCCAATCTTCACGAAGTAGATGTGAATCTAGGAGTTTGCTTTCTCTAGATAGAGACGACAGTGGCATTTTGCAATCTTTCCAGTACGTCGTGTGAGTACCTCTAGTGTCTGTCTTCCCGGATGTCAAAAAAAAAAAAAACAAACAAACAAACAAACAAACAACAAAACACAAAACTATGTAAATTTATTCTCTCAATCTCAACTTTGATTTCTGTAACCGTTTCATTGCACATAAAGACGTCCATTATTTCACAGCCTTCTCCTACACACCATGCAACAATCATCTTAGCACAGTGCACTAACTACTTCATGATGAATTCCTACCACTCCGTTTCCAGATTATTTGATGTGGGCTTCAATCTAGGTCACTCACCTGTAAAACGTAATGAGCATACGGATAGACATTGACCATCATAGTTCCAGCAGCCTTCGGGTTAGTCTGTAAGATGACCAACATGATGGAGTACAGGAAGTCGTTGAGCAGCTTCAGCGAGTCGGATATTCCCAAGGCTGAAAGAATAGAAGCAAGAAGACAAGTTAGAATATTAAAAATACTGTAGACGTAGCAACACGATTAAAACGACTGAGAAAGTTGGTTGATAAATAACATAATGACTCAGTTACTGAAATATTTCAGGCATGCTTTGTTGGTAATGACAGGGATGTTGGATATATCTGTAATGAGTGATAATGACAGATGTATCAGGAATACAAGTCTAGTACAGGGATGCGTAAACTAACTAGATGTATGGCCAGGCGAGGGGAGGGGGGAGCCCGGGATGGGGATAAGGTAGGGGGAAAACTGAGAAGAAGTAAGACAAAAGAAAAAAGAAGCAGAGGAAGATTAATGTTCAAATCTCTACAAAGCATCATCCATCAGATGTTGTGATTGTTCTAAGATAGTTGCACCGATTCATCTGGTTAAGACTGTTCCGGTTTTCTTGGATGTTACAATGTGGTATTTCTTCATTCTTTGATATCAAGTGGAACGTGTGCTGGTTATTGTAAACTTAATTACGAGGCTGCCGAAGATCAGCTGCTTGAGTGTGGAGCTCTTAGAAGACGGCGGTGTATCGTGACTTTTACCACAGACCGAAGGTTTCTGCAGCTGTTTGTTGTTGTTTTTATTGTTGTTGTTGCTGCTGCTGCTGCTACTGCTGCTGTTGATGTTGTTGTTGTTGTTGTTGGTGGTGTTGTTGTTGTTGTTGTTGTTGTTGTTGTTGTTGTTGTTGTTGTTGTTGTTGTTGTTGTTGTTGTTGTTGTTGTTGTTGTTGTTGTTGTTGTTGTCGAAACCCAATCGAAATGAGTTGATTACTTTTACGACTTTCAACTTTTGGTGATAGCACTGACTTGGGTCCACCCCACTAGGCATGCAACTCGCGTATTTCTTTTTCTCCCTTCTTTCCTCTCAATTCTCCCGTCATTTCCTCTCAATTCGCCCTTCATTTCTTCTCAGTTCTCCCTTCATTTCTTCCGAATTCTCACTTCTTTTCCTCTCAAATTCTCCCTTCATTTCCTCTCACATTCTCCATTCTGTCCTCTCAAATTCTCCCTTCATTTCCTCTCTGATTTTCCTTTCAATTCTTCTCTGATTCGCCCCTCTTTCCTCTCGGATTCTCTCTTCTTTCCTCTCTGATTTTCCCCTCTTTCCTCTCTGATTCTCCCCTCTTTCCTCTCTAATTCTCCTCCTTTCCTCTTTGATTTCCCGTCTTTCCTCTCTGATTCTCCCCTCTTTCCTCTCTGATTCTCCCCTCTTTCTTCTCTGATTTCCCCTCTTTCCTTTCTGATTCTCCCCTCTTTCGTCTCTGATTCTCCTCTCTATCCTCCTAATTCGCCCTTCTTTCCTCTTAATCCTCCCTTCTTTCCTCTTAATTCTTCCTACTTTCTTTTTAATTCTCCCTCTTGCTCTCTTGCCCCCCAGTATGGTTTTTATGAATGTGTTATGGCTTTTAAAGTGGCCGACATACGAGGGTAAGGTAATAAGTAAGTCACAAACGGCTGTAGAAAAATAACTAACTACGATAACAACTTGAAACGAGTTTATTTTTATACATACATTGTCCTTGTATTTCTCAACATAAATTCCACCAACATTGATGCATATATCTCATCGTTTTATCAGTCCTCCTAATCCGGCTACATAGAACTGTGAGCATTGTTTTCATTTACCAGCCATACCACAGAACTGTGTGACTTACTTATTGACTCACCCTCGTAATTTTTTCTATCCCGCTATGCACAGCTTTACGGGACAAACATTTGTCAGCATAAACACCGACAACCCACCTTGGCGGGAGACATTTCGCAAGTGACGCCGAAGTTGAATGTGAAGTGAAAACGTGGTTTAGAAAACAGAGCAGCCGGTTTGGGAAGACTGATAAAACGATGGGATAAGTGCATCAATGTTGGTGGAAATTATGTTGAGAAATAAAGGGACAATTTATGTATAAAAATAAACTGCTTTCAAGTTGTTATCATATTTAGTTATTTTTCAACAGCCATTTGTGACTTACTTATTAACTTACCCTCGTATTTCACTTGCCTCTTTTTTATTTCCATAATTAACTCTCTTTTTATTCCCAGCTTTTCTAGAACTTCTGTATTTGAATGTTTATGTTTCCATGAAATACGACATATTCTTCTGTACATCCAGATATCCAAGCCCTTTAATCGACTTTCAAGTTGCTTGTTCAATGCCCAGAGTTCCGTGCCATACAGTAGTGTTGAATAAAGGGGCATTTGACAATTCTCAGTTTTAATGCGTTGCTAATCTTTCCAGATGTTGATAGGATTTCATGCTGTTTAGAGCACGTTTGACGATTTCTATTCTCTTTTTGATTTCTACTTCACTTCTACCATCACCTGTTATTACATGTCCGAGATAGAAGAAACTTGTTACTTGTTCTAGTATCTCTCCGTTTACTGTGATGGTCATTGATGGCCTTTCCTTTCCATTGCTAATTATTATAGTTTTCGTTTTTAGGATGTTAATATCTAAGCCACATTCTGCACTATGCCTGTTTACTTGTTCCACTACGTTTTGTAACTCTTACTAACTTTCTGCTAGTAATACGGTATCGTCAACATACCTAAGATTGTTTATGACAATCTTTTTACTACGGTCTATTTATCAGCCTCAGGTCCTGTATGACATCACACTGATGTTGGACAACAGGATGTCTTCATCCGACATACAGGACTTCACGATGGAGATCACAGCCAGCGAACACAAGCAAGCAAGCAATCACTCCCTGTATGCCACTTTTCTGTTTTGAGAATTGATATTTGTATTCACTTGAAACATTTTATGTAGCAACTGTAATTCACATACGTAATTAACAGTTTACATCAGTGATGAGAAACATGCGTAGTTGCGGGGTTTTCATTGCAAAGACTAATGGATAATGCTTGAAAAAGGAGAGTCTGGCATATGAGACTACGACCTCCAGCATGAGAATAGAAGTGAAAGCAGTAAGAGCAGCCATCCGATGGTTGGAGGAGACCGTTGCAACACACATTGTATTCATTACGGACTCACGAAGTATGCTTTGTCAGATGGAGAAAGGAATATTTCGTTTAGAATGGCTTGCCTTGCTTCAAAAGGTCACACATTGTGAGAAATGTTTGAATTTTCTGCCCAGGTCATGCGGCAGTACGGGGAATTGAACAGGCTGATAGACTGGCAGGGAATGCACCTCTCGGTGGTAGATTACCCATGGACAAGGAAAAGGTGGCCGGGTGCCTGTGGGACCAGGTGGAGAAAGCGGCGAACACTGAAAACCCGTATGTGGTGACAATGATATGGCGGGGGAACAGAAGGGATTCTGGACGAATCTCACAACTGAGAGTGAAGACCAGGAGAACTATCAATCAGATGGCAGATAGAACGATTAGTAGTATCGCTGTGCCAAAAGGGAAGTGAACGCGTTTCGCAATGCCCCGACACATTGAGTCCAAGGTCCGAAATCCGTGGCAAACGATTTTGAAGCAAGACCGCACGTGTTTTGATTTCGTTGTATGAGCGTCGGTCGTTTATAAATGAATGGCAAACTTCTGAACCTAGTATATCACAAAAAGCCAACAAATGCTTGTGTTGATTGCAACGTCCTGTAAAGGATATGGAACTAGCGTGACACTTTATTTACACAATCAGTTGATGGAACTACAGATAGACAATGGATATACAGATGTGTGGACTTGTAGATGGGCAGAATGACAGTTGAATATGTAGAATGGTTACAGAGAGATAAACAGACAGATCAGCTGAACATACAGATAGCTCTCTAAGCAGACTTTCAGATTTGACAAAGCCAACAGACAGACATACAAGCAAATATGCAACCAGACAAGAAGATCATTCCACAGACAGACCTGCATACCAGGAGTCAGGCACATGGAGAGGCGATCAATCACACAGAGCGACGGGCAGACATGTCAAACAGAAGGGTGGGTAAGTTGGTAGGCAACAACCTTAATGACCAATAGAAACACTGAAGGCAGGGAAGACAGACAGCAAGTGTAGACAGAAGAAACGGTGCCTAACAGAAAATGCGGCACACAAATAGGCAGAGAAAAAGACAAAGAGACAGGTAGAAGCTAGACAGACAAAGAGACAAATAGAAGCTAGACATACTTACATACAGGCGGACAGACAGGGGCAGGCGGAGAGACACAAGACGCATATACAGACATACATTAGGTAGATAGAGAGACCGTCAGACAGACAATCAGAGACAGGCCGCCGGACGGCCTACCAATCGACATACCAACCGGAAGACAGACAGACAGACAGACAGACAGACAGACAGACGGACGGACGGACGGACGGACGGACGGACGGACGGACGGACGGACGGACGGACGGACGGACAGACAGACAGACAGACAGACAGACAGACAGACAGACAGACAGACAGGCCAAACAACTTACCCAACAGGTATATATTTGTCGACGTTGCCATGTCTTTGTGACTCAGCACAATCAAGGACAACGTATTTCCAACAATCCCGGTAATACACAAGATCGGGTAAATGATCAACCCGGACACGAATTGCGCCTTCTCATAAAAAGCCTTATACTCGTTGGTCCCAGTGCTGTTGCAGCGTCCCACGTCATAGTTAACCTGGGTGACATTGGGACTCCCAAGCGTTGACAGCTGGTCTACGGCCAGGTAGCTGCCAGCAACATCACCTTTTACATTCAATTCCATAACAAAAGAAGCAAAGGCAGACAGTACACTCATGTCATTATGAAATTGGGAGGGACGGTTAGTTGGCCGAGCCTTGTAACACACTGATTTTCTTCATCACCGAGGTTGATCTTTTTCGGTGTAAGGATTCGAAATCTCCAATGCAACTATATATTCAGAATTGTCCCAGCACAATAGTATGAAGCGTAATATATGTTTCCGGCATTCTCTTTAAATGTATACGTATCCAAGTTACTATTTATTGATTCCTATAAATCACATCTAACTTGAAGTGGCTGCCAGTTTGAATATAACACACGACGTTCTGTTTCATCAATGACACGGTTGGCCTCATGGTGTAACTGTAAATAAATTACACTGAACTATAAACAGGCTTTATATCTATATTCATTTCTCATATTTAAACATTGTCTCCTCTCTCTCTCTCTCTCTCTCTCTCTCTCTCTCTCTCTCTCTCTCTCTCTCTATATATATATATATATATATATATATATATATATATATATATATATATATATATCTAATATTTTTTCATAAGATAACACCGTCTCCTTTATATCTATATTCATTTCTCATACGCTAACACGTCTCCTCCATATCTATATTAATTTATAATATTAACCCCGTGTCCTCTATATCTGCATTCATTTCTCACATACATAAACACCGTCTCCACTATACCTATATTCATGTCGCATGTAATAACACCGTCTCCTGTATATCTACATTCATTTCTCATACTTTAACACCGTCTCTTCATTTCTGCAATCACTAACATGTTAAGAACAATAAAATCCTTCACATGTGTGTTAATTTGTAACACTGCTAACTTGGTAACCATGGAGACGGTCAGAGAGTCATATCAAACCAATTAGAATCGTGTTCATAATTAAAGTAATGTAAGCAATTGAAGAAAAAAAAATACGGAATATCCTACACATTAAAGTACTTGCTGGGAATATAATTGACTAAATTATCACTTGGGACTAGAACTGACTAAAACATTATCTGGGGATGAAACTGACTAAATTATCACTTGGGACTAGAACTGACTAAATTATCACTTGGAAATAGAATTGTTTAAATTATCACTTGGGAGTAGAAACTGATTAAATAAACACTTAAGAATACATCTGACTAAATTATCACCTTGCATTATAAAGGACTAAATTATCACTAGGGACTAGGGCTGACTAATCTATCACTAAGGACTAGAACTGGCTAAAGTACCACTCGAGACTAGAACTGACTAAAGTATATATTGAAACGTGTGGCCTAGTGACTAGTGCGCTGACCTGCCGGGGTCAGTTTAATCTCCGCAGAGTTAGTATTATTGTTTCCTGTCGGTGCATCTCTGTGGTCACCCAGCCTCACACACGTGGATACCAGGTAAATGTAACAACTTTCTAGGAGTTGTATGGGAGGGAACAGGGACGAGGAAGGGAACTAGCCACACCTCACATAATACGTGGTCTAGGATATACGTGGGCTTAATACTACACGACGACCAGCGACAGTTGCTGATGTGGAACAATCTTTGGATTATTACAATTTAAATTAAACTTTGTTCCGCAGCAATTTCCTGTTGTGGCTCTATGATGTGATTGCGCCATCTCATTTTACAGGCCTGGGAGTTTTAGGTGGCTAATCTTTTCCTCGGTTTGAGAAGCGATGAGTCCAGGGGTTGAATCCACATCCACCCGTGCCCATGACCATACCCGCGCACTTCGCTATCAACTTGGCCAGTGCACTGCTTTTGCAGTTTTTTTAGGTGCATATCCTTTACCACGTAGCAGTCAGCCCCAGCATTTATTGGCTGTTCGTGATTCCTGGGTAAGTTTACGCTCAGTAGTTTGCCATTGCTTTCTGAACGACCGGCACCAATACCATTTAATAAAAAACACCCAACGCAGCTGTGTTTCGAATGCGGTATGCGGTATAACGAACTGCGTCCGTAACCACAGAAAAGTATTACTTTGGTAGTAAATGACAACTTGGCAATACTGAAGTCTACATTTAACCTACTCACATCAATCAGAGACGTAACTGGCCACCTTGTTGTGTTTATATGCCCCACTTTCTCACTTAGAAACAAAGTGTGTATAAACAAATATCCTGAAACAGCAACGAAACTTCACTAAATCAGCTCGGAAGAACTCGCTTCTACATATGTATGTTTACATAATCAACACGTGAAACCGCCCTGCGGGTATAAAGGCTCTCCTATTCCGTATGATAATGCCATTACTTCTGCAGTATCGATACGGCTGAGTTCGCTGCGAGGCAAGTACCAGTTGGTGAACTCATACAACAGTAAGCGGGGAATATAATGTAATTCCTGTTCTTCAATTACTCCTGCATCTGCGATTGTGTTCAAGGCGATTGCTCACATCTGTGATATTGCTACCCTTTCGGTTTTGGCGTCACTGACTGGACAAACCTGCGAAAAAGACAAATGAAAACATTAAACCAATAAAAAGAAGTATTTATGAGTAGTTATAAAATACATTGAGTAACAGCGATAAAAGAACGCATAAAATTGCTGATTATTATAAATAGAGAAAGCAGACAACAGGCGTAAGAAAGATATGTAGTCTGGTTTTTTATGTTTATCGTTCTTGAATGTTCAGTCAGGTCTCAGTCAGATATGACTGTGCTGTCATATAACAGTAGACGTGGCTACCTGTTTCCTGCTAGCGCCGAGTGTGGGTCGGCCCTCACAAAACCCGATACTCCACATTGTGCCAACGGCTTTGGGCGGAGTGGCGCAGATGGTAGAGTACAAGCCCTATCCTACTGCGAGGAAATGCAATCTAAAGACTAAATGTCATGGCAGGGCAGACCAGACTCTAAGCCGTGATTGGCAGCTGGTCTAGGCTCGAAGCTCCGACTGGCGGACAGTTAGAGCATTGCTTTGCTTATCCGGCAGCTTCTGCAGCTTGTCTTGTTCCAGATGTATTGGTGTTAGCGTTCCTCTGGAGTAAATTAGGCAGGCCGAGAAAGGAGGGATGCAACACGTTGTCTCTACATATCAGACCAGGCTTTGTGCTATGGAGAAATATTAGCCTTGTTCTAAAGCCCAGTGTAACAAGATATCGTCTGTCGAGGCGGCAAGGTGTCAGTCTTCCTTGGAAATGATGCTCTCATACAGACAGTGAGCCCGAGAAGTATAACCCGGTCAACAAACACCTGGTGGACACGAGAAGGTTAACCCGGTCAACAGACACCTGAAGAAACCGGCTTTATCGGCTCCGTTGTAAACAGGCGCAACGTAATTACATCCAAAACAAACACTTCGGAAGAACGATGAAAAGAAGAACATGACAGACAGACAGACAGACAGACAGACAGACAGACAGACAGACAGACAGACAGACAGACAGACAGACAGACAGACAGACGGGCGGGCGGGCGGGCGGGCGGGCGGGCGGGCGGGCGGGCGGACGGATAGTAGGACCAACATCTTGTGCCACATACAAAAGGCAGTTAATAAATGATTCGGCTAAAACCATCAATTACACACACTAGCTCTACACCAAAACAGATCTGATATCATAGTAAGAAGAGACCCGAAAAGATCATGGTTGAACACATCAAAGACATTGTATAATCACACTTAATGACACTATTTAGTGTCACACATCGAGCTCTTTCTTAAAAGCTAAAATGGATGATGATGATTCTTTTTGGAAAATCCGCCTACTTAATACTAGTTTTGAGGTATTTTCTTCTGTTTAGATGCGAATAATGTTCAACGAGTAAAGAAATGATGAGGAAACTAGAGCCAGTAGAGATGAAATTTCTGTAGAAGAATCTTGAGAATGTCGTGGGATGGGAAGATGTATTAAGAGCTGCGTGTGTTACAAGAAAACTTATCAGAACTATAATGAAAAAACATATGCAGTTTTATGGGGCATATCAACACAAGAGATGTAATAGAAAACGCAGCCTGATGTGGCAAAAATAGTATCCACGTTGGGCAGGGAAAGAAAGATGAAACTGCACGTGGGGAGCTTAAAAAGCTGCGAAACAAATATTTATATAAGCATTATCAATTTCTTTGCAATGTCAAATGACAGAGAGGAGTGTATAGTACAACAGTGCTATAGAATCTCATCTAGATGTTAATGCCACTGTTACATGCATACTAACGTGACATGACTCACTCAGTAGTAAAACATGCTCATCACCACCACCCACTCATTCAACAACCCCACATGGAGCAGATCCTCACAAACCCAGACACAAAGACACACATACATTAAGACGAAGGCGACAGATCTCTGGCTGGCAAACACACAGCCGCGCAATGAAGTCAAATAAGCGGAAAGACATAAAATCTACACAGGTCTTGTCGACATAGAACGCCAGAGACAGAATGCGAGAATCTCGGGGGTAAATATGCGTTGTGAGAGCCTATGTTGTGAGAAATAGCAAATTAGATAGAGAGAAAGAGGTGGTGAGAGATAGGGCGAAGGATCTTCTGTGAAACAGGGACATAAAGATAAATCTGCAAATTTAAGAGAAGACAGAGAAGACAGCAAATTTAAGTTAAAGAGAGAAGCTAAGAGAGAGAGAGAGAGAGAGAGAGAGAGAGAGAGAGAGAGAGAGAGAGAGAGAGAGAGAGAGAGAGAGAGAGAGAGAGACAGACAGACAGACAGACAGACAGACGGACAGACGGACAGACAGACAGAGACAGAGAAAGAGAGACATACAGCAAGCAACACAGAGACAGAGAGATATAGACAGAGTGAAAGACAGAAGGACAGACATAAAGACAGATATACATGAAGGAATGTAGGTGAGCAGGTTTCAACAGACAGACAGAAAGACAGACAGAACCACAAAGACAGACAGAACGATAGACAAGCAAACAGAAGACATAAAAGAGGGAGACAGACAGACAAACGGAGAGGTGACGAGAAGGAGGGAGAGAAGTAAGACGGAGGGAAGGACGGAATGACAACAGACAGACAGGCAGACAAAAACACACATACAGACATGCACACAGACACACACATACAGACACGCACACAGACACACACATACAGACACATACACACATACACACGGGCCGCGTCCTTCGGTTCACGAGTGAAATTTTTCGTAGACTCCTGTGGGTCGTAGCTAGAGCTACGGAGTTCGTGCTTTGTGCGACGCTTTCCGCGCTGCGGAAAAAGACCTAGCGATATGGGATAAAACCCGGTGCAATGAAGTCTACATTGTCGACTTTTAAGCAACTTCGACGACATACACACATACTGACACACACACCTTATATAGCGACACCTATACAGATACAGACATGCACACCTATACATACACTATAGACCTAGACACCTATACTCACACCTATATATACACACACACACACACCTGTACAGACACACAAGCCTACATAGACACACACACACCCCTATACAGACAAACACACCTACACACACGCTCGGCGACGTGCACGCACAAACACACACACACACATACATACACACACAACACACAGTCAGACAGATAGACATACATACATTGATAATGAAATAGGGAAATCAGAGAGTGAAAGAGGAAGTGAAGGAGTGGACCAAGTGAAAGTGAGAAAGACATTGACAGAATGATAGTTTACGATAACGAGAGAGAGAGAGAGAGAGAGAGAGAGAGAGAGAGAGAGAGAGAGAGAGAGAGAGAGAGAGAGAGAGAGAGAGAGAGAGAGAGAGCTTTATAACTTTATGTTAATTACAGAAATGTCAACGTTCAGGACCTGAAAATGAACAAGGAAGAAAAAAATAAGACGGGGAATGAACAGACATAATAAATAAATCTAAAAACGGAAATAATGTCAGAATAGTAGAATTCAATAGAATACATAGAAACCAGATGTGAAAACAAAATGGGTTGAATATGAAGCATACTGAGAAGATTGCGATATTGGAAGCCAAAACAACCAGTAAAAACAAACGAACATGATGGACAGGAGGAGAGAGACAACAGCAGAGAGTATGAAGCAGAGAATAAGAAAGTATAAAACCAGAACAACGGTGATGAAATAGAAAAAAAAGTAATGAGGTAGATTGGGTGAAATTATGTTGTGGTTAGGTGTTGTAGGGGTGGAGGCTGTGAGAAGCAACACTGGCACACGTGAGAATGTAGGAGCAGAAGATTAACAACACGGGAGATGCACAGAATGAAAGGTTGTTGTCAGAGCAAATCGAATGGAAGAAAATTAAAGAACAGCGATATTAACACACAATGAACATATTTGGAGCTGGAGTAATAAAAGGCAGCTTCGTGTAATGTAAGGCACGGGCGATGAGAAGATGCATAACTGAAATCTGAGTTGAAATAACATGGACAAAAAGTGAACATTGTTACTGGGGTTAGACCGTTAGGCATTAAAAGTTGAGGTAATAAGATGAATACAAAATAATTAAAGAAGATAAATAAATTATTTAAACAGGAAAGCTACAAACAGTATGTTTCACGATTTATTGCCTGGTGAAATATGCCAGACAATAAATCATGCAACAGTTTGCTTGTGGCTTGTGTGTTTAAATTCACTTTGGAAGTACACTGGTTTGGATAAAAGATAATATAAAATGGTACATAGAGAATAGTATGAGACATCGGCGCTGGTGAAGTACAAGGTGACAGACAGAAGAGAATATGAGTGAGATTTGTGGACGTTTTGGAAAAACCTAGCAAAATGTACAAATATATTACGTCAATACTGGGGATGACAGCAGTAGAAGAAATGGTGGTGGTGGTGGGGGGTGGTAGTAGTTGTATGTGTAGAAGTGAGTGAAATAGCAGTAACAGTTATGATAGTATGAGTAGTGGTAGTGTAGTAGTAGTAGTAGTAGTAGTAGTAGTAGTAGTAGTAGTAGTAGTAGTAGTAGTAGTAGTAGTAGTAGTAGTAGTAGTAGTAGTAGTAGTAGTAGTAGCAATGGTAGTAGTAATAGAAGGAGCGGTAACATTAGTAGTAGTAGCAGTAGTAGTAGAAGTAGTAGTAGTAGTAGTAGTAGTAGTAGTAGTAGTAGTAGTAGTAGTAGTAGTAGTAGTAGTAGTAGTAGTAGTAACAGTTGTAGTAAAAGTAGTAGGAATGGTAGTCGCAGTAGTGGTAGTAGTAGTAGGAATGGTAGTAGTAATAGTAGTAGTAATTATAGTAGTAGTAGTAGTCGTTGTTGTTGTAGTAGATTTAATACTAGGGTTAATAGTAGTGGTAGTAGTAGTTGTAGTAGTAATAGTGGTAGATAGGCTAGTAGTAGTATCTACTATTAATATTACAATAACAACGACAAGAACAAGAACAACAACAACAACTACTGCTACTGTCACCACTACTACAACAACTACTACTATACAACTATTGCTACTACTGCTATAACAGCTACTGCTACTACTTCTACTACAATTACAATTAATGCTGCTACAACTACTACTACTACTACTACTACTACTACAACTACTACTACTACTACTACTACTACTACTACTACTACTACTACTACTACTACTACTACTACTACTACTACTAACACTATAGTATGTCCCACAAAGAATGCCTTCATTCACGATCAATTATTTTGAAAACTGTCTGTTGCATCGTTATGAAATTTTTCCAGCCGTCTTATATTTACCCCCACCCAAGGAATATGTCTTTGATAGGTCCAAAAGCAACTTAAATCATTGAAAGCGGCAACATTTCTTTGATGTTTTGTGGGAAATGTAGTGAATTCACGCTAACAAACTAGTCTTACAGTAAACCACGTTATTTCTGGTAAGGACACAAGTACAAGGCGTCGCCAGATTCGTATGGGAGTGGGTGCAATAAGAAAGTAGCTTAAAGTAGCATTGCACCGGATTTGTATCCCATATGGCTCAGTCTCTTTCCGCAGGGCGGAAATCGTGGCACAAAGCACGAACTCCGTATCTCCAGCGACGACCCCCTGGAGTCTCCGAAAAAATATGCTCTCGTCAAATGAAGGAATCGAACATACAACCCTCGGAGCCCGAGTCAGACGGCTTGACCACTTCACCACGGAGACTCCCGAGAGGGGTGCAATGTGTAATATTAGTAAAGACAGAGAATGTACAGAGGTATGGGGTAAATAATGTGTACATTAACAGGAAAGTAGAAGGAATATATTTCTTACCTTATTTTTCATTTCCTTCTTGTTTCTTCAGCTGCTGGTTAATAATTGTACACAAGTATTCATGTTACTAGGATGCATTTAGCTTTTTATATTGAGTTCGTGAAAGCTTCCAAATAGCTGTGCGTTAATGTGCGTATGGAGTGACCAGAAATGATACCGCAATTTAGTCATCATGTTTCCATTCACTCTTTCACTACCAAACAAAAACTGGGCTGTGACCAAACAGAAATTTATGGCAGAAAATTGGAACTAGGGGTGTGTTACAATAATGCTTTTAAAATGGTTAAGATGGTAGAAGATCTATTGTATTACATATCAAATTAAAGAGGATTGCACAAGGAACATGACAGTGTTAATAATTAATTGATAGGTTACAAATATTATGACAATAATGAGAGGTTTAATAATAACAACTGAAATTAAAGAGGTAAAAATTATTTAAAAAACTGCACTTATAAGGTGTTTTCTACACTCCTATACTGCTAATCATGTTTAATTTACTGAATAATCAAACAAACACCACTTGTCTTCAAGAATATAAACAGTATTGCGCATTAAAGTAACCCAAAAAGAAGTTTTGGTGCATATTCTGAACCATGTATTTTTCACAAAAAATGACAAAAAATAATGGCTGAAATCTTGAAGGTGGGGTCTGTCACAGTAAAGTTATGAAAATGGTTACAATTGTAGCAGAAATGTTGTATTATATATCAAAATAAAGGGGATTGCACAAGGAATATGTTGGTAGGAGAATTTTTGCTTTAGGTTGTAAATAAAATAAAAATAATAATATAATTTGTAAAATAATTGGACAAAAGTAGATAAAAATAATGTAAACATTGCACTTAGAATGTGTTTTCTACACTCCTATACTGCTAATCATGTTTAATTTACTGAATAATCAAACAAACACCACTTGTCTTCAAGAATATAAACAGTATTGCTCATATAAATCACCCAAAAGGAAGTTTTGGTGCATATTCTGAACCATGTCTCTTTCACAAAAATGAAAAAAAAACTAATGGCCGAAATCTGGAAATTGGTGTATGTCGCAATAATGTTATGAAAATGGTTAAAATTGTAGCAGAAATGTTGTATTATATATCAAAATAAAGGGGATTGCACAAGGAATATGTTGGTATGAGAATTTTTGCTGTATGTTGTAAATAAAGTAAAAATAATAATATAACTTCTAAAATAATTTGTTAAAAAGAGATAAAAATAATGTAAACATTGTACTTACCAAGGGGGTGTTGTTATCCAATATCCTGATCACTGCTAATCCAATTGAATTTACTGAACAAACAACACTATTCTAAACTATAAACACCATTGCTTCCAATCAACCATCCGAAAAGAAGTTTTGCCGCAGATTCTGAATCATGTATTTTTTTTTTTTCAGAAAAAAATTAGGAAAACACTTGGCAGATTTACATTTAATTACAATGAATATTTACACATGTCTGTTTGTTTTTATTTACTATATGTGGCAGTCTATTTGTGATAGGCTGCAAAGCAAACTTTGGCGCACAAGTGTGGTCTATTAGTGCAGCCGGAGCAAACAAAAGATGATATGTGTCGTTTAGTTCGAGTGCTGCAAAAAACACATTCTCTACGGACACCGACAAATTCTATTAAATGCTTGGCTCCTGTGACTCTTTCGACATAATTTCCTGCAACTGACTTTTTGAAATTCTTCGGCAGGCAGAGTATCAAACTTTCAGGAATACTCTGAGCTGCTTCGCAATGAGCACTTTCCAGTAAACTTTGCTTGAAATCCTTCAATGACAGTTTTTTTCCTCCTTTCTCTGTTTGGCATATAGAATGTAGGATGTGAGCATTGATCTGTGCAATTTCAAAGATCCAGTAGTAGATTTTCTTCCACCACTTAATGGTTTTCCTATCATGGATATTATAATATCCAACCATTTGGTCCATTCTGTCGCAGCCATTCATCGCCATGTTATATTCATGGATCATCTTCGGCTTGCTTTGCGGTTTTCGCAATCCGCTCTCAACAGTTCCAACTACAGACTTGGTAGAGACAACAATGCATGGTTTTTTAGCTTTTTTATCTCTCCATGCCACACACAATATTCTTTCTCCTTCAAGAAAACACTTCATCTCTTTGAGAAAATCCATAGGTGTTTGCAGATGATAAAGTTTAGAGTTGACGTGAGATCTTCGAGGACGAAACTCAAACTTCGGTTTTGTTTCTCCTTTTGACACATCTTGCCATGTCGATGGTGATGGGATAGGTGCATCACGCTGTACAGAAGCTTGTAGATTCAAGTTTTTTCCTCCAGTTTTATTCTTATTTTGTACTGTTTGCTTTCCTTTCCGCTGAGAAGTGATTGTGACATCCTGACATTCATTGTCAGACGGAAATTCATCAGACACCTCAGCTGAAGACGAAGTTCCACTAGTAATATCTTTATCACCACGTGCTAAAATGTTAGATTCACAGATATAACTGCTGTCTGAATCACTATTATCGGAATCACTATTGTTTAAAACAGTTTCGAATAATAATCTAGCTTGATCTGAAGTCATTCTACGTGGACGCATACTGGTGGGCGTTTCCATTGTGAAAAACCAAAACAAACAAATTAACACTACCTTAAAACTGAAAATTCACAAGAATCCAATATTAGAAAACGTTTGACCGCACCAAGATGGCGTAGAAATCTTTTGGCTGTGCGACTTTTTAGTTTACTGTAACTTAAAATTCCGAAACGGAGCAGAAATATATGAAATAAACCACTGATCATTTTGTGGGACTAAAAGGGCCGACTGCCATTACAGGAAATCCATCGTGTCCCAAGATGGGCTCACGGTAGCGAAAGAGTTAAGGATCTGTTCAGCTGGCTGTGTAGTTTGTTCACACGTACACATGGGTGACAGACCCGCTTTGAGTCTTCGCGAAAGATTGTCTACTCTGCTGTTTACAGTTCAGAGACGGAACATGATTATCTGTTTTGCACTATGAAAATAGTTGTCAGTGTCTCTGTAGTGGGCTTTCTTCTTAACGACCAAGATGTTGGTCCTCTTTTCATTGAAGTTTATAGATTGATTCGTATGCACGTGTGTTGTCCCCTAATTTGACAAACGTGTTTGCTCTCACGTTTCTTGTTATGCCACAATATGTCAGTTTCCACCGCAATATTACTCTTCTGTTGGTATTCAATGCGTTTAGTGTGTGTGTGTGTGCGCGCGCGTGTGTGTGTGTGCGCGCGCGCGCGCGTGTGTGTGTGTGTGTGTGTGTGTGTCAATACAGTTGTTTGTCACCGCTGAGTGCTTGCGGAATTGAAAATTCATCACTGTGGAATACAAACTGTTGCCATTGACATTATGCTGATGCTGTAATGTTTAGGGCCTACAATTCGCCTGAATAGTTGGAGCAAAATATCCCAGTAAGTGTGTACGTAGATTAAGGTCTGCGATCTGCTCAGACCTTAATCTGTGTCGGACGATTCCAGTAGGTTGATGATTGCTCTCGGTTGCATAAAATTCAATCCATCCTTTCTCCAATAGTCCTCTTCCTCTTTCATCACATGGTCCTCACATTTTTTTCCAGTAACATTTATCAATATTTAATAGCGCGGACTTGGTTAGTATCTTGACGTCAGACAATTTGAATGTAGTATTGGTAGCTGTCACTTGTCCTTTAATTTTAACCCACACAAGTTCTATAGGGTTTAAATGAGAATGATACGGCGGTAGTCTCAGGTACCTATGGCCATGCTCTTCTATCAACTTGTCGATTTGAAATTTCTTGCTTTTTTTGCGCCTGTTTTATAAGGGACAACAACTGTAGCTTGAAATTTGTTTCTGGAAATGGTATATTTTCCCTTCGTGTGACGAAACGGATAAATATCGTAAGATCTCTGCATAATAGCCCTTTGAAGGGAGTGCCATGCGTTGGTCTCCCTTTAATTTAATGTCAATTAATAGGGGAGTTCCCTAGAAAAGTAGTGCGGGGGCGGAGCTATTCTAGTTATTTATAGAAGAATCTAGAATGTTCCCCCAAGTGCGTACGTGGTTTTGATCTCTAAGTTCACGAGTGCGTTGTGCAGCACGGGTTGGAGGAATCCATCGTGACTCTGGTTTTCTTCATGAATCATGAAAGTCACGCAGCCCGTGTAGGCGAGTGGAAGGCGGACTGACGTTGTCGGAGTCAGTCGCCCACCAGACCTCAGCGTGGAGAGATCATGGCCAGCAGGCTGCAGTAATTTGGATGTCAATAGTCGCGGCCAGAGCGGACATCTGCAGTCAAAGTTTGTGATGTTTCAATCACAGGTTAGTTGAGTACTTATTCTATTATTTAATTGTTGTCGTGATGCCGTGATGATTCCCGGAATGAATTAATTGCCATCGCAAAATTGAGTTGTCGCGTAGCGTTATCCGTTACAGTTGGCGGTTTGCATTTTTAAGTAGGCTTTATCGATCAGCAATGTAATGTGTTACCTGACGGAACAAGCCGTATTCCACAGCGAGTGGTGTGTAAATAAAATAGGCCGAACGATGTGCGTTACAGTGTGTAGCAGTTACGGGTTTGGTTTATTCATTACGCAGGCAAGGCGACAGTTTGTCCGTCATGACATCAACATGCTAGACGCTGTAAATGATAAGGTATAGCTTATTATTAGAGATGTGTAATGTGCTTCGTGACAGTAGAATGGTAACGTAATTGTTCTATCAGTGATGGTGATGTTTCGAGGAATCAAGGTGATCTCAGCAGTGGTGTATTTGCTGTGTGCAGATAGCAGTGTTATTCCGCGTAAGCCGAATGGCGTTGCATCGGTAGGATAACAATTGATAAGAAGTATTCATGATACTATTGTTACTGCTTGTTGTCATGTCCGTCCGCTAGGATGACCGTGCGTGTTCCATCTTACGTTTGTCTAGGCAGCGGGAGGTAGGCCGGTAACCCCAACCCGATCAGTAATAGGTCCGACCCAATGCAATCGTGCAGGTGCGATGAGTGAACATACCCGAACGAGGGTGATGCGGCACTCCGTAATTCGAGGCCGAGGTGTCTAGATAGATCGAGGTTTGAACCTAACCGTTTCTGTCTCTAATATTCTACTCTTCTGGAACCCTGACTCGGTTCATGGAGTACTTGGAGTACTGCCGTGAGGTAGTAGGTGGGAGGGGCATAAACCCCCCCCCCCCCCCAAAAGGTGGAGCCAGAGTTTGGTAGTGGAGTCTGGAGGTTTGCTACATTGGATGACGTGACTTAAGTCGTCACGGGACAAGGTACACGAGACCCACAGTAGCTGTGGGAAAGGGTAGTGGTGGATGGCCACCACAGCTGTGCTCGACCGGCACAGGGATGACTGACCTGAAAGATAGTCAGTGAATAAGAGGGCAACTCAGGATCTGGGGCAGGGATCCCAGACCTGACACTATGGCTGTGATATGATTTTGTCATTTAAGTGTAACAAGTCCTGAGTTATCCTTAGTTAATGCTATAGTAATGAATTATCAGGAGTATAATTCATTATGGACATATAGTTATTAATGTGTGTAATTCATCAGTCCATGGGTGAAGGGATTGATGAATTGATGAGTCTGTCAGGAAGGAGATGTCCGGCTGGACACCTTCTCGATACAGTAATCCCTACACTGAAAGGAAAGTAAGTGTATATGTTGATTGATGATGGAAGATGAAACCGGATTGGACTGGCACCAGGCGAAGGATGCTTGACAGAGTCATACAGTCGACTCTGGTGCTAAGGGTTATATGTAGCCCAGAAGTGTTACTTGACTGAACAGGTGTGCTATTGCTTTTTCTACCATCATTATGCCTATATATTATGGTGACTAGGTAGATCTATGATGTGATGATTTCATACTCATGTTGGTAGACATGAGGAATGTCTGAGAGGCAGGTGACAGGGTGGAGATGCTGGTAGTCTTTGTTGTAGTTGAGTACTCACACCAACCTCTCCGTGTTTCAGGATCTGTTATTACTATACAGTAGAAGATTCAAGAGCTGCACCATGAGCTCTATGGGCCCACTCATTCCAGGGCCTATCCAGAAGTTGATTGAGGCCATACTGGGAGTGGTTGTCTGATTCTGCGAGATCAATGTTGGAAGGAGCTGAGTGCTGAATAAGTCGGTAGGTCTAGGTTAGGACCTCCGTCAAGAGTCCGACGAGTGTCATCCGATCCTGAGAGGATCCAACACTGAAACGTCTGGTGATTCAAGCCAGTGAAGCACTGGTGACATTCAGTCTCTGTGTAAACCTTGGTAATTGCAAGGTAGTGACCTTTCAAGTTGTGCAGAGTGATCATTGTTACTGGTCGCCATGACCTGTGTGATATGCTTCTGGCCCGGCTGGGTTATGGGACACCATGTATCAGTTGATGCTTAAATAGTGTTTTTACATTGGTTACCTTTATGAAGCCAACATGTGGTCCAGTGAACTAGGACATTGATTACAACATTGGTGGAAACACCTGAGTGATATGGTTGTGAAGGTAGGGAGTTACCTCATGCCAACGTTATGAACTGTTGACAATGTTTGTGAAGGTAGGGAGCTACCTCATGCGAACGTGATGAACTGTTGACAGTGTATGCTAGGTTGTGATTACTACCTATGGATCAGGGTAGGTACATGATACTGTGTGAAGATCTATTGTCCAAGGACATGGAACTAAGGTGAAGTGTTTAGTCACCTGATAGACTTTACCAGTGACATTGTGTGTTCGTGTGGAGCAACCGCTTATTGTGTAGGTGACATATCAGTGTGTGGGTCACTGATGAGATAGAAGAGTGACCTGGCTCTTGTGTATTTTGAGACGGCGCTACATGTATTTTTTCTGCAAGTGGGAGACCGCTAATGTTATAGGGTCGGCCCAGACTTCATCAGGAGTGTGACGAGTGAAATAGTACGACAGCAAGGAAGGATCCTTGTTCATCAGTGCAGTGTCAGTCAGGCAGTGGTACTGCGCTTGATCAGCCCTTGCTTGGTTCTCTGGGTGAAGAGGGAACTTTGGAGAGGCAGCAGACCTTGGAGTTCCAGTCCACTGGAGGAGCCTGGGTGAGTCGCTACCACGACTGGACAACCGCACGAGCTATCGTCCGCCTCCATGATGAATACTCATCTGCGTCTTTGATCTTGTACATAGTTCTTCTAGTCTGGCTTTCAGCCAGCCTTCTCTGTGTTGTGGTTGACGTAGTTCAGAATTAAAATTTTGTTCTCTTAGCTATGACTTTGTGCAGTGATATGACTGGTGTCTGGTCCGAGCCCCCTTGGGGTTTGGAACCCTAGGTGAGGGAGGGAAGGTTAAGCTGTCCCGGCTTGTGTGGGGCCTGGTAGATGTAGAGTGCTATTGAGGTGGTTGGAGCAAAGGCAGGGGATAGTAACTATCGTGGCAAACCAGTCCAAGCCCCGGCGGTCTTGTCACACTTCGAAGCCATATCTTTATTGCTTCCTTTGTGCCCGATGCCGTAGGTATTTTGTCTTCTTGGGCAACAACATTGTGATATGATGCATTGTCCATGATTAGACAAGACGGTCTATCAAGGGATGGAAGTACTGTATTCTCGAGCCAATCTCTAAATACATTACCATTGATCTCATTATGATAATCCCCATTGTCTGTATTCTTTGATACGAACACGAGCCCAGCATTCTGCAGTAAGCCATTATGACTACTACCAGCATAGGCTATGACCAAACTCTGTCCTTTACTACTGGGCACATAACGCTTTATCTTTCCATCCATTTATTGCCATTCCTTTTCACTTGTGTGGTGCGCATTGATCCACGTCTCATCCAAATACACTATGTTATAATTTTCTTTGCGCATTTCCCTTATTTCACGTAAGTATCTGCTTCTCAGGGCTCCTAAATGCGGTTGCTCGCAAAGAATATTTCTACCGCCCTTGTACTTTCAAAAAGTGAAGATAATGTCCTTATAATTTTCCACAAAGTTGTTTTGGATAGCTCTATGTTATTGTTCTTTCGTTATTGTTATTTTTTTGTTGGGTGGACATAATGATAAGGTTATATACAAAATCTCAAATTTTCCCTCAGTTGGTTACTGAGATATGGATGTTTATATTGCGGCAAACAAATGTGGACATACTTATAATACTACTTCTAGTACTACTGCTGCCACATCTATTGCAACAACAAATACTACTACTACTTCTGCTACTATTACCTCTGCTACTACTACTGCAACTACCGGTGATGTAGTAACAACTGCAACAACTATTACACGAGCAAAACCTTTCATCCACAATCGCGTCCACCACATCAGACTCTGCCCGCTCCCCCGTCCACCACCCTCCCATAAGTATTTGTGGCAATTTAAACGTGTCTGGAGGGCAGCGTGGGTGAGCAGTTTAACGCGCTTAAACTTGCTCTTTTGACCGCGATATAGTGGGTTCATTTCATACGCCCGTCAGTTGGACGCAAGTATTGACTTCTCATCCTTGACTTAGAGACGAAATTACCTAAATTAAATCAGACGACGGAGAGGGTCGCCTGATGTCAAGAGGCACTGATAATATGACAATTAACCCTCCCGCAAAGAGGCCAGCATGACCCCATGGATAAGAGCGCACGTTATGAGCTTCTGGTGTGTCGATGACATGATAACGGGTTCAATGACTATACCGGTCAGTCGGACTAACATGTTATCTTCTCACCCTTGGACGCAGGAGGGCTATTACAATGCCAACCTGAAATTCACTGGTAAAAATAAACCGGTGGCCATAGCGACATCGTTCATTGCTGGCATCATTTAGTACTCTTTTAGCTCACTACACATCAACCTACAGTCGCATTTGTTCTGTGGTTCACGAATCGCGAACGAAAAACACATGAACACTGTGATTGCCTTTCGCGCCAGCTGTGAAATTCGACAGACAGCTGGCACATTTATATAATTAGATAGTCAGGTGGCGCACCTATATGATTAGATAGTCAGATGGCACATCTAAAAGATTAGACAGCCAGATAGCACGTCTATATAATTAGATAGTCAGATGGAACTTCTATATCATTAGACAGTCAGATGGCATTTATATATGATTAGACAGTCAGGTGGCACTTTTATATGATTAAAGAGTCAGATGGCACTTCTAAATGATTAGGCAGTCAGATGTCACTTCTGTATGATTAGACAGTCAGATGGCATTTCTATATGATTAGGCAGTCAGATGTCACTTCTGTATGATTAGACAGTCAGATGTCACTTCTGTATGATTAGACAGTCAGATGTCACTTCTATATGATTAGGCAGTCAGATGTCACTTCTGTATGATTAGACAGTCAGATGTCACTTCTGTATGATTAGACAGTCAGATGTCACTTCTATATGATTAGACAGTCAGATGTCACTTCTGTATGATTAGGCAGTCAGATGTCACTTCTGTATGATTAGACAGTCAGATGTCACTTCTGTATGATTAGGCAGTCAGATGTCACTTCTGTATGATTAGACAGTCAGATGTCACTTCTGTATGATTAGACAGTCAGATGTCACTTCTGTATGATTAGACAGTCAGATGTCACTTCTGTATGATTAGACAGTCAGATGTCACTTCTGTATGATTAGACAGTCAGATGTCATTTCTGTATGATTAGACAGTCAGATGTCACTTCTATATTATTAGGCAGTCAGATGTCACTTCTGTATGATTAGACAGTCACTTGGCATTTTATATGATTAGACAGTCAAATGGAAATTTTGCATGATTAGACAGTCACTTGCATTTTTATATGATAGACAATTACTTGTCATTTTTATATGATTGGACAGTCAGCTGGTAATTTTTATATAATTAGACAGTCAGATTGCAGATGTGTATGATTAGACAGTCACTTGCATTTTTATATGATTAGACAGTCAACTGGGACTTCTATATTATTAGACAGTCAGCTGACACTTTTATCTGATTAGACAGTCACTTATCATTTTTATATTATTACACAGTCTGTTGGCATTTTTATATTATTAAACAGACAGCTGGCAGTTTTATATGATTAAACAGTCACTTGGAATTTTCATATGACTAGACAGTCAGCTGGCACTTTTATATGATACGACAGTCAGCTGGCACTTTGATATGATTAGTCAGCTGGCACTTTTATATGATTAGACTGTCACTTGGAATTTTATATAAATAAACAGATGGCACTTTAATATGATTAGACAGTGAAATGACACTTCTATGTGATTAGATAGACGACAATGAGTACACGGGTGTCCTTGTATATACTCAACACTGCTGTATGATAAGCAGTCAGCTGGCAAACACTACACATGTGTCCTTTTATGTACTCAACATTTCTATATGGTCTTGAAATATGGACAATGACCAATAATTTCCACGTCAAACTGGAAAAATGAAAAAAACAATTGAGAAAGTACGTTAAGAGAAAATAAAAATTAAAAAAAAAAAAAATACTCAACAAAAGAGGAGCGGCTGGCCGAGTGGCAAGAACGCCGGACTCTCCTTCTGGAGACCCGGGTTTGATCCCTCGGTAAGGTGTGTGATTTTTTTCTGTCGGGGGCAAAAAGAAAATCCTAACCTGCACAGTTCGCGGCGACTGCACTAGCCAGGCGGCCTTAATTCCTCAGGCTCAAAGACCCGTCTGCCATACACCGCAAGGTACTATATTGGCAGTAAATGACAGTCACAGTTGACTCAACAAAAGCAACTAGATAGGCAAACTGGTCAGACTTTGCGGGACCTGATTGTCTCGTGAGAAGTTTTGCTAGTGCGTTTTTGCGTGTTTGGTTTCGCAGGATCGAGTTTTGTCACCCAGTTACTAAGGTGAGTACCCAGTGCGACACTATGAGCTGTGAATTTAATTCGAAATTCTTTTTAAATGTGTCCAAGGTGACTTTGTTCGGAGATGAATGTTCAGAAAATGGCGGACGGTTAGTTACCGGCATTCCAGCAGCTGCCTTATGCTATAATGCTGTTTCGGCTGCTTGCATTTATTCCGACTGCTACCTTCTTCGACAATAAACTGCACATTCAAGTGAAGGACGGCGGGATGTCAGTGGTCTGAAGATTTCGTCTTGTTGAATCTATTGTCTGCTTCACAAGTTCACATGGGACAATGATGAGCATTTCGTGTGGTTTTCGTTGAAACACGAATGGAGTAGTTGTGGATGACCCTTTGCTATGAAGTTAGAACGGTATGGCTATTACAATGAAATGAAAAGAGAGTTGATTAAATATTGTGATCACATTAACAGATGTAAGAACATGTCGTAGAGAAGTGGTATGCACGCATGCCTGGCTTTAATGTATGCATGCGTTTGAATACTCTCGAGAAGGGTATTCTTTCAAATACTAGTATAGTATAGTACAGTACAGTACGGTACGGTACGGTACAGTATAGTATAGTATAGTATAGTATAGTATAGTATAGTATAGTATAGTATAGTATAGTATAGTATAGTATAGTATAGTATAGTATAGTGGGTCGCTACAACCATTCACCAGTTGTTGGCAGCAAAACAGAAGGCTTAAAATGATATGAAAGAATCCCTTATATAAAATCATAGAGAGAACTAGATACATGTTCAGAAAAATGGCGACTGCCGGTTGCTGAACTAGCTGTTTTTGCATTGTGCAGTAATGTGCGTGACATTGCTGCTTTTCTAGTGCTTGCTGCTTACATCGACGATGGACTGTAATTTTCGTGGTGGGCTGTTGTGTTGGCATTCTGGCAGCGGCCTTATACATGAGTGTCTGCGCGTGCTGTTGGCTTGTCGGGACTACTTTCTGTTCCTCTTTTCGCATGGGACAGTGACGAGCAGTTTGCGCGATATTCACTGGTACAGGAACAGAACATTATGGGGGGTGACCCTATTACATGACGTTGGAACCGCGGCTCACGACTAATTAACAACAACAACAACAACAACAAAATTTTATTTTCTAAGGGTTAAGAATTGGGCACGCAGGCCAGACTATCACTCTCTTTCATACATTATATCATTCACCCATCATTCAAGGCTCACTGAAAACGACAACAATATAAAAGATATGCATTATAAAGGCATGGGAAAAATGAAAAATCAATACTACACGTCTCAGTAATAGTAATGACTGGTGTGGCGGCACTTGTTATTAGCTATGATGAATTTACTGGCCTACCAAAAGAGGACTGGCTGTTAAAAACAAATACAAGTAAATCAGAATGTTAAGAAATTATACTGGCGCTGGATTAGGACATATATTGAGGAAACATGAGATTAAAATAACTAGAAAACCCATTGTCTGGAATCCACAAAGCAAAAGAAAAAGAGTAAGACCTAAAACACACGGAGAAGAGAATTAGAGTCAGAAACGAATAAAATATGGAGGACATGGGCGGAGCTGCTTGGGCTAGATAAAAATAGGAGTGCCTGGAGTGAAAGGGCCAATGTCCCCAATAGAGGATAAAGGAAGAAAGAAGAAGTCGGTTAATTAACTGTTATAAAAGTCTCGTGTAACTTAATAATGTTGAGGAAGGCTGACTGGTCTCGAGGTACTGTGTCCGCCTCGAGTGCTGGAGGTTCCGGGTTCAAGCCCCGGTGAGGGCCGGGATTTTTTCACGTGGACTTATAGTAATAAAATGTCCCCTGGTCTCTGGGTAGTGAGATCGGACGCCCGTGTGTATTGCTGCCCACGACGTAAAACATCCCTTGGCAGTTGGAAATCGAAAAAAGAGTAGCCTAACGGCGTTGCCCGGGCAAAATTTCGAGTTAAAAATCTACCCAAAGTATTTCAGGATCCTCGCCGGTGCTACGGAGTTCGTGCACTGAGTTGAGATTCTCCGGACTCAGGCTTGAGTTAAGAGTAGATCAGAGCACGTATGGGTTACACCCTTGTACCGTGATGTTGATCCGTCGACTAAACTAACCAAACTAAGGTTGAGGAACATTAACCCGAGGAGTAGAGACGGGTAACCTTGCTTTATTGCCAACTAGCAAAATGCTTTCACGCTCTGTCATAACGAAATCTTCTTGATCAGAAACTTAACAATTAGCGAACCACAGAATGCATAGCACGAACGCAACAGTATCTGCTACAACGACCAGAAATTCCGCTTCTCACGTTTCATTTATCAGCAAAACACATTCCGAGAAGCTGGGAGCCGTCGTTAGTATTCCCATTACAACAAAGTCTACAGTTGTTACCCAGGTGCTACTGTGTTGTTATTCAGCAACCCAGCTGCCGTTTATTGTAACAGTCAATTTTATAATTTGTTGTTCTCAAATAATGACACTGACTATTTGCCGGTGTAAAAATGAAAACAACGCCCATTTCTGGTGTTTTTGTTTTAAACATTTTGAAAGACTGTTAGGCAAGTTTTTATCACTGCTGAAGTTGAAGAAGACGTCGAAATGGACGTTGAAGAACACGTTGAAGAAGGTGATGATAAAAGATGTTTAAGAAAACGTTGATGAAGATGTTGAAGACGACGACGAAGTGGACATTAAAGAAGACGTTGAAGAAGACGCTGAAGAAGACGATGAAGTGGACATTAAAGAAGACAGTGAAGACGACGTTGAAGAAGACGACGAAGTGGACATTAAAGAAGACATTGAAGACGACGACGAAGTGGACATTAAAGAAGACGTTGAAGACGACGACGAAGTGGACATTAAAGAAGACGTTGAAGAAGACGTTGAAGAAGACGACGAAGTGGACATTAAAGAAGACGTTGAAGACGACGACGAAGTGGACATTAAAGAAGACGTTGAAGAAGACGTTGAAGAAGACGACGAAGTGGACATTAAAGAAGACGTTGAAGACGATGACGAAGTGGACATTAAAGAAGACGTTGAAGAAGACGACGAAGTGAACATTAAAGAAGACGTTGAAGACGACGGCGAAGTGGACATTAAAGAAGACGTTGAAGAAGACGACGAAGTGGGCATTAAAGAAGACGTTGAAGAAAACGCTGAAGAAGACGACGAAGTGGACATTAAAGAAGACGTTGAAGACGACGACGAAGTGGACATTAAAGAAGACGTTGAAGAAGACGACGAAGTGGACATTAAAGAAGACGTTGAAGAAGACGACGAAGTGGGCATTACAGAAGACGTTGAAGAAGACGACGAAGTGGACATTAAAGAAGACGTTGAAGAAGACGTTGAAGAAGACGACGAAGTGGACATTAAAGAAGACGTTGAAGACGACGACGAAGTGGACATTAAAGAAGACATTGAAGAAGACGACGAAGTGGACATTAAAGAAGACGTTGAAGAAGACGACGAAGTGGGCATTAAAGAAGATGTTGAAGAAGACGCTGAAGAAGACGACGAAGTGGACATTAAAGAAGACGTTGAAGAAGACGCTGAAGAAGACGCTGAAGAAGATGGCAAAGTGGACATTGAAGAAGAAATCGAAAAAGACAACGAAGTGGACGTTGAAGAAGACGTTGAAGAAGACGTTGAAGAAGACGTTGAAGAAGACGTTGAAGAAGACGCTGAAGAAGACGCTGAAGAAGACGACGAAGTGGACGTTGAAGAAGACGTTGAAGGAAACGTCAAAGGAGACGCTGAAGAAGACGTTGAAGGAAACGTCAAAGGAGACGCTGAAGAAGACGTTGAAGAAGAGGTCGAAGAAGTCGACGCAGTGGACGTTGAAGAATAGGCCTAACAAAACGACGAAGTGGACGTTGAAGAAAACGTTGAAGAAGACGTTGAAGAAGACGACGAAGTGGACGTTGAAGAAGACGTCGAAGATGTTGAAGACGACGTCGACAACGCGAAAACAAACAGACAAATTTGACGACAGTGACAAAGACGACAACATGTAAGATAACGACGACTACAAATGCTACGATGAAAACGAATCTGTCGGAAGTTGGCTGAAGATAATCCGTACTCTATACAGCTGAACACATACATACTTGAATCTGATGGACAGGATACAATCATCAAATGATCTCAAAGCTTGTGTACATGCTGAAACCTTCCCCAAGATAATAAAGGTTGGAGATGAGAACAGTTCAACCACGCAGTTGACTTTAGGTCCATTGTAAACAAACAACCAAAATCAATGATGTGTGACGGGAGATTCTAGGTCGTACTTCAAAAACTCCAGACTATTAACATAAAGCTCAGCAAATAAGATCTAATCCAGTTCCAATTTCATTCTATGGGGCTGATAATTGTCTTCATATGTCAGTTCCGTCCCTTGCGGGACATTAATTCTGCGGCATTTGTTCTATGTTGATCAGTGTTCTATGTGCTCAGTGGTCCAGAGGTTATTAAGTCCGCCTGTGGCGTGTGCATAGGTGGTTCAATTCGCAGTGTGGATTATGTGGGCTTTTGCAAAACAAGAAAACAGTGGTGTACTCCAAAGTGATCCTAAAGAAGCGGGTTAGACTTTTAGTCTACACTCATCATCATCATCATCATCATCATCAGCTTCCACTTTTGTCGTCAAGCGTCGTGGGGAGGGATAGTTGGCGCTCTAGCACAAGATGAGGGGCACTGGAAAGTGTCGTTTCGAGTGACTGCACAATGTCTTTGATGTTGTCAAACTATTATCTTTTCGGGCGTCCTCTTTCTCTCCTATCAAATCTTCTTTGATGTAGGGCCAGTCCTGGTAGTTGATGGTGTTACAATCTAAAGGCAACAACACTGACAATGGCTCAAATCACTGAGGACTCGGTGCACGTCCTTCCTCTTCTTTCGCTCTTTATCCTCCATTGGGGGTATAGGTCATTGACCAATTCATTCACACTCTTCGTTTCCTTAGCTAACTCATTCAGCTTCGGCAAAAAGCTCCTCCACATATTATTCATCTCTCTATATTTCCCTCCCCCCTCCTCTACCCCCTCCTGCTCCCCTCCCCTTCATGAACCTCCGCCTGCTCCTCCTCCTCCTGTACCTCCTCCTTCTCCTCCTGTTCCTCCTCCTCCTGCTCCTCCTCCCCCTGTTCCTCCTCCTCCTGTTCCCCCTCTTCCTCATTCTCCTGCCCCCCCTCCTCCTGCTCCTTCTCCCCCTGTTCCTCCTCCTGCTCCTCCTGCTCCCCCTCCTCCTGTTCCTCCTCCTGCTCCTCCTCCTGCTCCTCCTCCTGCTCCTCCTCCTGTTCCCTCTCCTCCTGTTCCTCCTACTGCTCCCCCTCCTCCTGCTCCTGCTCCTCTCCCTCCTCCTCCTGTTCCTCCTCCTCCTGTTCCTCCTCCTCCTGTTCCTCCTCCTCCTGTTCCTCCTCCTCCTGTTCCTCCTCCTCCTGCTCCTCCTCCTCCCCCTGTTCCTCCTCCTGCTCCTGCTTCCCCCTTCTCCCGTTCCTCCTTCTGCTCCCTCTCCCCCTCCTGTTCCACCTCCTCATGTTACTCCTCCTGCTCCTCCCCCTTCTCCTGTTTCTCCTCCTCCCCCTGTTACCCGCCTGCTCCTCCTCCTCTCCTTGTACCTCCTGCTCTTCCTCATCCTCCTGCTCTTCCTCCTCTTATTCCTCCTCCTCCTCCTGTTCCTTCTCCTTTTGCCCCTCCTGTTCCTCCTCCTGTTCACCCACTGCTCCTCCTCCTATTCACCCCCTGCTCCTCCTGTTCCTCCTTCTGTTCCTCCGAATCCTTTTTCTTCTTCTTCCGCTTCTTCTTCTTCTTCTTCTTCTTCTTCTTCTTCTTCTTCTTCTTCTTCTTCTTCTTCTTCTTCTTCTTCTTCTTCTTCTTCTTCTTCTTCTTCTTCTTCTTCCTCTTCTTCTTCTTCTTATTATTATTATTACTTCTTGTGGATTCAAGAAACAGGTCTTTTTAGGTATACTCTTCCCATATATGAACGTCCCATCCCCTTATGGGGCTGCCTTCTCCATTCCGTAGAAAACTCTCGCTGCAAAACCCAGCCAACCACGAACAAGTCCAATGCACGTTATGTAGGTTACAAATCCATTGTCAGTTGAGAATCGGCTGAGCAGCCGAAATGGGCCACCGCCGAAGCTAGGGAAAACAAATCCATAAGAAGCGTATTACACCATGTATGATCCTTGCATTACACATGTCAGCGTTCTCCAGTGCGACGGAGTTCATGCAGTATCTAGAGATTGAGTTGAGTTTAGCAGGGTTGAGTTGAGTTGAGCGGAGTTGAGTCAAGGAGCGACATCATTGCACTCTGGGCCTTCCTCGCGTAGAGTTTCAATACTAATGATGCCCGTTACAATCTGATTATATGTGTGTCTTGCTTTACCTCTGAGTGACAACTGTCTACCAGATCCTCTGATCACCCCCTGCTGTCGTATTCTCTCTAGACCATGATAGTCTACATGTTATTCTGCATTGTTCACGCTCCCCCAGAGGGCCTTCACCTCATCTACCTTATCATGCATGAAATCACGCCTCAACGATGCAGCACCAGCCAATCAGTCTGGTTGTTCATGTAGAGATTCTCATTAGGTGTAGTATGGGAGGAGGCTGGATAATGCATAGCTAAGTAGGCGTGCAATGAAAATGACCCTTAAACAACATAATATTCTAGTAATGTTGTTTAAAAGCCAAGTTTATTACAGTAACTGACTTGTTCTGCTCATCTTTTATCCTTTAGAATACACACTCAAAAATAAGGTTCACCGGGTTTTTACCCACATGGCCCGGTATCTTTCCACTAGGCGGGCTGCCTAAAGCGTTGCTTAAACCACTAACTCGTTAGCTTCAGCGACGACCCCCAGAAGATTTCGAGAAAATTGCAGTTATGAAACGAAAGACGTGGCGCCTCAAACACATAACCTTCAGCGCCCGAGGGAGGCGACGTAAACACTTCATCCCGGAGACTCCACATTAGAACATAAACCCTAAACAACTAGAACAACTCCACAATAAAACATAAACCCTTAAACCACTAAATAACTCTACATTAGAACATAAACCCCTAAACCACTAGAACAACTCCACATTAAAACATAAAAAAATTAAACAACTAGAAAAACTCTACATTAGAACATAAACCCTAAACAACTAGAACAACTCCACAATAAAACATAAACCCTTAAACCACTAAACAACTCTACATTAGAACATAAAAAAATTAAACAACTAGAAAAACTCTACATTAGAACATAAACCCTTAAACCACTAGAACAACTCCACATTAAAACATAAAAAAATTAAACAACTAGAAAAACTCTACATTAGAACATAAACCCTAAACAACTAGACCAACTCCACAATAAAACATAAACCCTTAAACCACTAAACAACTCCACATTAGAACATAAATCCCTAGGCAACTAGAACAATTCCACATTAGAACATACACCCTTAAACCACTAGACCAACTCCACATTAGAACATAAATCCCTAGGCAACTAGAACAATTCCACATTAGAACATAAACCCTTAAACCACTAGACCAACTCCACATTAGAACATAAATCCCTAAGCAACTAGAACAAGTCCACATTAGAACATAAATCCCTAAGCAACTAGAACAACTCCACATTAGAACATAAATCCCTAAGCAACTAGAACAAGTCCACATTAGAACATAAATCCCTAAGCAACTAGAACAACTCCACATTAGAACATTAATTCCTAAGCAACTAGAACAATTCCACATTAGAACATAAATCCCTAAGCAACTAGAACAATTCCACATTAGAACATACACCCTTAAACCACTAGACCAACTCCACATTAGAACATAAATCCCTAGGCAACTAGAACAATTCCAC
Organism: Cepaea hortensis; assembly: GCA_963921405.1. Classification (NCBI taxonomy): domain Eukaryota; kingdom Metazoa; phylum Mollusca; class Gastropoda; order Stylommatophora; family Helicidae; genus Cepaea; species Cepaea hortensis. The sequence continues at coordinate 107,930,788 of OY992883.1, read as the reverse complement.
ATTAGAACATAAACCCTTAAACCACTAGACCAACTCCACATTAGAACATAAATCCCTAAGCAACTAGAACAAGTCCACATTAGAACATAAATCCCTAAGCAACTAGAACAACTCCACATTAGAACATAAATCCCTAAGCAACTAGAACAAGTCCACATTAGAACATAAATCCCTAAGCAACTAGAACAACTCCACATTAGAACATTAATCCCTAAGCAACTAGAACAATTCCACATTAGAACATAAATCCCTAAGCAACTAGAACAATTCCACATTAGAACATACACCCTTAAACCACTAGACCCCTGGGAAGGTTAACCCGGTCAACAAATGCCCGCAGAAGTCGGATGTGTCGGCCTAACGGCGCAAGAATGCAGCTCTGCTGTAAACAGGCACAACGCAATCACGTCCGAAAAAAAACTCCGGATGAACGAAGAAGAAGAAACCACTAGACCAACTCCACATTAGAACATAAATCCCTAGGCAACTAGAACAATTCCACATTAGAACATAAACCCTTAAACCACTAGACCAACTCCACATTAGAACATAAATCCCTAAGCAACTAGAACAATTCCACATTAGAACATACACCCTTAAACCACTAGACCAACTCCACATTAGAATAAAAATCCCTAGGCAACTAGAACAATTCCACATTAGAACATAAACCCTTAAACCACTAGACCAACTCCACATTAGAACATAAATCCCTAAGCAACTAGAACAAGTCCACATTAGAACATAAATCCCTAAGCAACTAGAACAACTCCACATTAGAACATAAATCCCTAAGCAACTAGAACAAGTCCACATTAGAACATAAATCCCTAAGTAACTAGACCAACTCCAAATTAGAACATAAATTCCTAAGCAACTAGAACAAGAAAACATTAGAACATAAATCCCTAAGAAACTAGACCAAGTCCACATTAGAACATTAATCCCTAAGCAACTAGAACAAGTCCACATTAGAACATAAACCCTTAAACCACTAGACCAACTCCACATTAGAACATAAATCCCTAAGTAACTAGAACAAGTCCATTTGATTGATTGATTGATTGATTGATTGATTTAGGAATCGGCATCACAGCATTCGGGGCATTCCCATAAGCGCTCCGTCCCAATCCTCAGCAGCCAGAGAAGTGTTCCAACACCAATAGTACCAGTAGCAATCTGATTATATGTTCATCTCACCTTTCCTCTGAGCGTTGAGGGTCGGCCAAATCCCTTCGTCACTCCTCGCTGTCTCATTCTTGCCAGACCATGGTAATTCATTTGCTCCTCCGAGGTGTACACGTGCTCCCACAAGGCCGCAACCACGTCTTCCTTGTCATGTATCAATACTCTACCAAGTTCTGCAGAGCCAGCCAATCTGTCCGTCTGTTAATTTCCCAGCACACCGGCTTGCCCCGGAGAAAAGATCCAGGCGATGCTTGTCACCCGTGATCTCCGAAGCGAAGCAAGTCACTCCGCACGAAGCCTGTCCGTCCTCACTCTCGTCAGCATGTTTTCTGAGTCAGTTACAATCACGATGTGTGTGTGTCGTATTCTCCACCCATCGGAGAGCCGCAGAGACTGCCTCCACCTCTATTCTTAAGCTTGGGTATTGTGGTATCATATGCCAGGCTCTTCTGCACCAAACGTTGACCATTAGCTTTGGCTATGAACCCCCAGCCACTTCTCACACCTCTTGACACCGAACCATCTGTGTAGATAATCACATCACCCGAGTGAGCATTGTCCTGAATTAGTTGCTGGGTTTTCACTTCCGTGGCCCCTTCTGGCCACTCCCTGCACTCCCGGCTTAATGTGATTATAACTCTGCACAAGTCTGACTGTTCCGCTGGTACTCTGACCCACTCCTCTCCACGCCTAATGTTCTCCAAGGAGCACACCTGTCTGATCGTATCCTCCGCCTGAGCGGAGCCTGTATCCAGCAAGTCCACATTAGAACATAAACCCCTAAACAACTAGAGCAAGTCCACATTAGAACAAATATCCCTAAACAACTACTAGGACATGTCCACATTAGAACATAAACCCCTAAACAACTAGAGCAAGTCCACATTAGAACAAATATCCCTAAAGAACAAGGACATGTCCACATTAGAACATAAACCCCTAAACAACTAATGTCATGCTGTCCTATCTTGTACTAACTCTTGCAGCTCTCTCCATGCCGTACCCATAATATTAACTGATGTAGTGTCATGGGATGATAAATCTTATTATTCAAACTGAGTGTAACTGTCAAGTGCTTATAAATCACAATGTAGTTAAAACACAATACAATAGTTTTCCTTATGCAACCCCATTAAATTTGATATATTATACATGTTTGCTGTAGCATAATTGCTAACCACCATTATTCATTTACCAAAACATGCACGCAAGAAGAGGAAACAACATAAAAAACAATTTACTACACAACCGCAAACTGAAACTGGGACTTAAAATTTAACATCAAAACTGGAACTGCACAAGTGACAGATGACGTTGATTCTTGGAAAGATTTCATCAGCCAAGGCTTAAAAAACCATTGGTTAGGAGAGACACGTGACACCGCTTTCGCGCCAACGCATGATTAGCATATGTTAATATGTCATCAGAATCTGGTAAGCCCGCACTTTTCCTGCAACCAGCCTGTTGAACAGACGTGGAAAGCTGGTGTGACCAAATTTTCAAACATGGGATTGCGGAGTGTCTAGATCCGAGGTAAGCTTGTAACTCCCGAGATTAGACTAAGAACCCGATGTATCAGGTATCCATAAATGGTATCCAGTGTTTGTAATGTCAATTGAAATGTATTATTATTAATTAAAACCTCTGAAATGTAAAAATGCTAGACTGTAGATTCTAACGACGCAGAGCCGTTCCCGGGCAAACTGACACTCCAATACTCTCTTCGATGAAACTGCAATCTCTGATATTCTTAAAGATAATTATTAACTTTGGGAAGTGCATTATACTACTCCATTCTATTCTGAACAACTGTACGAAGTGATGATTCTAAAGCAATCTTGTGCATTTCAGCAGACACTGATTAAAGAAAAACGCTATCACTACCTACAGCTAAAATGACAGTTCGTGTACTAGAATAAGTGCCTTGTTTTAAAACCGACTTATCTATGTCTATTTTCAATTTAGAAGGTTGAGAGAGAAATCCAATCTTTTCTTTCTGCTTCATCTATTGAATGGATAGGGTTTGAAGGATAAATATTTATATTTATGTCAAATTTTAATTAGATAAGAGCACTTATGAACTGCATTACATCAGAAGAGTTGTGCTTCGCGGAACTCCATCACACGAAGTGAACTTAACTCATTACTCAACATAACTTAAAACACAACCCCACTCAACACCACTCATCAACACACAACCCAACACTCAACACCACCACAACAACAGATAATGGGAGAGAGTTATTAGACACAGAAGAAGAAGAAGTTGGTTAATTGGGAAAACACAGAGAATTATTTATACACACTATAAACACCATTGAGTGGAAGAAATGTTATAAATGTATGTCATTTATTTACATGCATCGTGACACATTCTCACTCTTGTCACTGTCTTACTGTACACGTTCACTGACCCCAGGTCAAATGAGAACTTACATACAGCAGGAACCAGTTGATACAAGGCGTACACAGTGTGATAAACTCTGACCACCCCAAATTAACCCAACACTAGCTTAGAGAAAAAAGGAGGGGAGGGGAACTAGTTCCTACTTCAGGAATTTAGATTTCTTCTGACCTACTTATAGAATATTGTATTTGGAAGATTATATATATTTATGTGAATTTTAAACAGTGATCTTGGTGGCTACCAACAACCACCCAACACATCAGCAAACTAACCACCTAAATCAGACCTGAAAGAGGGAAGACGAGAGAAAGAGATGAACCACAAGTGAGATGGAAGATGACTTGGCCATGAGCAAAGTATGGGGAGGCCTTCAGAGGAGCTATACGGGCAGACCTGAAGTGGATCCATCAGTCAATGGACCCTGGCTTTCTTAATATCCCAGTCACCAGGTTACCTTTCTAATTGGTACACACCACACCCAATTTCAGGTAACTGATATTTAATTGTTGATTCATCATCTTCACACTTAACCTGTACAACATCAAAATGTTTACTATGTTTTCACACTTGTTGACCTCTCATGTATTGATGCTTGTTTATTTATGGTCTGTGACAATGGTCCAATGTGCAACTTTTCTAATATATCTTGTGTAAATCACAATAGAGATGTATGTACTGGCCAGAAGGCTCTGGCCCAGTCAATAAATGATTAACATGAATTGACCTTCTGTTAATTTATCAGTTCAAACCTATCTGTGAGTCACCAGCTTCTTTGTACATCATGTTGTCAGAATCTAATGTGATTGATTGTGTGTTTGATTGTTTGAAAATAAATCCACTCATAATGACTTACTAAATTGGGGGAGAGAAGACTCTAGATCTATCAACTGCTCAACATCCATGCTTTCTTCATCTAAATCAGGCTGAGAAAATTCTCCAGACTTTCCTCAGATTTGATAAACAAAAAGGGGGCTCCAGAGCTAAAGAATCCTTGGAGAAGGGGCAGAATCCCAGTAAGTAATCATTATTCTCACCAGGGCCATAATCTATATCTCCTAGACTACTTAATAGAACGAGGCCTGCAGATAACTCACGGTTCATATTCTGGGGTTATTGAAGATAGAAGAGGATGGGGCTCTACTTCTTTTGTTAGAAATGGGGCATGCACTACATTGATCTCCCACTCCCTTCAAAAATATATGACATATTGGGATGGCTACCTCCTGGATGGTTCCCATAAATAAATTAAACAATCAAATAATACATTGTGTGTAATTAAAGTTACATAAAACAATCACAATATCTTTAGATTTTGAACATTGTCATTTTCTTATAATGATTGACAGCCACACGATATGAAGGACATTTACAGATAAATAAGAGTAGGTGACTGATCATTCCTCCTGAAGAAGGAGACCTCTTTCAAGCAGGTGTAGAATTCAGAGAAAGGTGCTCCGGGAGAAATATAAAGTGTGTATCTACTACCCAAACACTACTTCTCTTCCAGAGAAGGTGTTCTTTTCCTGTGAAGTCTGAACTTAACAGCATTTCATCAACCACCGGAAAATCTTATCCGTTGGGAAAACTCTGTCTAATATCAGATTCTTTTCTTTACTAGGAATTAATTCTGGGTACTTCAGTGCCTGCTGCCTTTGGCTTTTCCAGCATTGACAGACAGACATAACATAGGGTGTTTTTAATATTGCACATGATCTGTTGTATATTTGCAGATCAGGGACTGACAAGCTTACGCGGATCAGACCAACTGCACTTATATTTTGTAGGCAGGGCAAATAAAGCAATAAATTCTAGGCATGGCGGAATCTGCAAAGTTTAGAGCCCAAATAACAGAAACGGGTAGGGAATGCGGGTTAGATGGCCTTGAGCTAGCTAACTATGTTTCAGATGCATTCGACAAAAGAGAAAGACTGCAAGCGGAATTGGCTCTCAAAGAAAAACAGCTTCAGGCAGAATTGGAGGAGAAAGAGAAACGACTACAGGCTGAAATGGAAGATAAGGAGAGAGAGCGTCAACACCAACTGGAGTTGAGGAGAATGGAGATTGAAGTGGAGATCCGGAGAATAGAGAAAGGGAGTGGTCCTACACCCTCAACCTCATCAGGATCGGCAGTGACAGAACCACCTCCTCACGTCTCTCACCTTAATTCAAGAGCTATGTCATTTCATCTGGAACCCTTTAATGAACAGACTGACCACATCGAAGGATTTTTATCACGCTTTGAGGCAATGGCTGTCAGCTGTGGGCTTGAAGAAAGTAGATGGGCGACGAAGTTAGCGCAGGCCTTAAGATCCACCGCGTATGAAGTGTTCTCAAGACTTACTCGTGAGGAACAACAAGAATACGAAACACTGAAAAAGGCACTCTTGAGCCGATTCGAAGTGGACGGGGATTCTTACAAGGCTCGATTCAAAGCCGCAAGGAAGGAACCGGGTGAGAGTTATGCGCAACTCGTTGAAAGACTGAAGTCATACATACAAAGATGGGCTTGCTTGGGAGGATTTGAGGAAAGTTTTGAAGGACTCCGTGAAATGATCATCATTGATCAGATCAGGGGGAAAATGCAGAACGAAATGAAGGCATTCTTAACCCAAAACGGGGCTGACCGCCTAGAAACAATAATCATCCTGGCAGAGAGATTTGAGAAATCTCAGAAGGAGATGGGAGGAAAGGGACGTTCGAACAACACCCCCTCTCAAAACAAAACTCCACAGCCAAAAGAGGGTGAAAACACTGTGGCCACCAAGAAACATGGGAAATCCCAGAAAAACACTCAAAACACAGTCCAAACAGCGCCGAAGGAGGACAAACCATTCTGTACCCATTGCAAAATTAGAAGTCACACATTTCAGAATTGCAGGAAAAAGCCACCTCCACACACAGCGGCCTGTTTGGCCAACCGAAAAGAGAAAAAAGTGAGCACTGGTGAAACGTCCAAACAGACACCTCATCAAGACACCTCATCTCGTATTCCGGTTGTGGAATCCATCTTGCTAAATGGATTCAAGACTACCTGTTTATATGATACTGGATTATCGTATGACTGTGTTGTCTCATCATCCTTAGTTCACCCTGAACAGATGACAGAGGAAATAGTGGAATTACAGGGACCACTGAAGAGTTCAACAAATATGTCTCTTCCAGTGGCAAAAGTGAACATAGCCTCGCGGTATGTCACTGGGACAATCAAGGCGGCAGTCTTGGACGATCCAATATATCCTGTAATCCTCGGCTGTAGATTTATCGTTCTAGGAGAACCTGTTCAACCTGTGGCGATGGCGACCATGACCACTCGATCCCAGGCGAAAAAGACTCCAGAAACAACTACGCCAATCCCTCAAACGGAGGGAACTGAAGAGGGCACAAGAAGCCGACAGCACCTTGGAACCCTGCTTCAGAAAACTGCCAAAATCACATTTACCTCTACGTAAAGGTGATCTGTTCATGAAGTCAGCACTTCTTTACAGAAAAGCAGGACGAGCTGGACAAGAGTTTAATCAACTTGTTGTACCAACTCAATACAGGACTCAGATCTTAGAGATGGGTCATAGTCTACCATTCAGTGGGCATATGGGTATCAACGCTACTACACAGCGGATTACTACTCACTACTTTTGGCCAGGGATGAACTCAGACATACAACGGTTTGTAAAATCATGCCCACAGTGTCAGAAAGTATCACCAAAACACCGGACACCACCGGCAATGTTTGGTGATACGCCAATCACTGGAATTCCATTTGAGAAAGTGGCTGTAGACATAATCGGACCTCTCTCAGCAACGAAGAGGCGAAACCGATTCATATTAACGCTTGTGGACAACAACCATGTGGGCCGAAGCAATTCCTATGCCCAGCTGTGACTCCAAACACGTCGCTGATGCATTATTAGGAATATTCACACGTCTAGGATTCCCACAAAGGATCTTGACGGACAACGGTTCACAGTTTCGTGGTAAGCTCATGGAAGAGACCTTCAGACTTTTTCATGCACGCCATATCTTCAGTTCACCATATCACCCTCAGTCAAATGGACTTGTGGAAAGGTGGAACGGGATATTGATTAGTATCCTGCGCAAAATTGCCCAGGAGAAGACAAAGGATTGGGACTTGTATTTACCCGCAGCTTTATTCGCTTACAGGGATGTACCCCATCACTCAACAGGTTTTGCTCCAGCCACACTGTTGTTTGGACGACCGATCAAGGGACCACTGTAGGCGTTACTTCGAACGTAGACTGATAATACAACAGATGATACAGTCGTGACTGCATCTACATATGTTGCCGAGGTGAAAAATCGTTTACAACACAGTTGGAAACAAGCGAATGTCAATCTACGTCAAGCCAGACGAAGAATTGCTCGTAACTTCAACCGCAAGGCAAAGGATAGAGAGTTAGAGGTAGGAGAGAAGGTGATGTTGCTGCTTCCAACCAGTCAGAATAAGCTGCAAATAGGATGGAGAGGACCTTATTTAGTGACGGAGAAAATCTCACGTACCAACTACAGAATTTCAGTCAAAGGCAAGATGAAAGTATTTCACATAAACCTCTTGAAGAAGTTCCATGAAAGACCCTCAACCACCGAACCTGCACATCTGATGGCCATGAGTGTGGCTACTGAAGTCGAAGAAGGATCAACAATGGGAGTCGAGTGCCAACTGCAAGCCAAAGAGACCTTTAAGGATGTGGAAATCAATCCCAACTTAACAAAGGATCAGCAAAAGCAGATTAGGGAACTTATGGCAAAATATGCAGAAGTACTTACTGATAAGCCAGGAAGAACTGATTTGGAGGAATTTTACATGAAGTTAAATGACATAGTGCCTGTGCGAGTCAAGACTTATCCAGTTCCTTATGCAAAGCAAAAGACTTTAGAGGAAGAAATACAACAGCTGCTCACCGCAGGAATAATCTCACCATCTGAATCACCTTACAGTGCTAGCGTCGTCTTATTGAGAAAGCCAAGCGGAGAACATAGATTGTGTATCGATTATCGACAGCTCAATGCTATAACTGAATTCCAGGCAGAACCTCTCTCTGATCAGAATAAACTCTTCACAGCACTCAATCGAGCTAAGTACTTTACTAGGATTGATCTCAGTAAGGGATATTATCAGATTCCTGTAAAACCGGAAGTTAGACCATGGTTAGCTTTCAGCACACCTGGAGGACACTATGAGTTCAACGTTCTTCCATTCGGATTAAGTAATGCTCCCAGCGTCTTTACACGTATGATGAGAAAATTACTTGACCCACTACAGCATCCAGACATCAGTCACTTCATGGATGACATCCTGAGCGCCACTGAAACATTTGAAGAGCATGTAGAAACACTGCATCTTTTGTTCAGGCGCCTCAGAGAAACTGGATTGACGGCTAGACCAAAGAAGTGTCAGATAGGATTCCAAGAATTGGACTTTCTAGGTCATAAGATATCTCATGGACTGATAACTCCACAAGAGGGAAATGTGGACAAACTCCAGAGAGCACCTCGTCCAAAAACAAAGAAGGATGTAAGATCATTTGTATCCTTATGTGGATTCTATCAAAAATACATCAAGGACTTCAATACTCTGTCAGCACCTTTAACGGATCTTACCAAAAAGGGGAAACCAGAGAAAGTCACTTGGTCAGCTGACTGTGGGAGAGCTTTCACAGCACTAAAGCAGGCATTAACTGCTCATCCAGTCTTACATCTACCAGACCTCGACCAACCATTCGTGCTGCGCACCGATGCCAGTAACATAGGAATTGGGGCAACGCTGTTGCAGAGAAAGGGAGATGTACCATCAGAGCTATTCCATGTAGCCTATGCTAGCAGCAAATTAAATGCAGCAGAGAGAAATTACAGTACTATCGAGAGAGAATGTCTTGCGCTCGTATGGAGTGTACAGAAATTTCAGGCATACCTATATGGTAAACACTTCACAGTGCAATGTGACCATCAACCACTCGTGTTTCTCGCAGCATCTAAGACTCTGAATGCCCGACTTATGAGGAGGTCGCTGCTTCTTCAACCTTACTCGTTCCAGGTTGAGTATGTTCCTGGGAAAATGAATGTGGGAGCGGACTTCCTGAGTCGACACCCAGTGCCCGATGAACCAGGTCAATCAGATGCAGAAGAGAATACAGGGGAGGAAAAATGGGAACAGCTTGATAACTGAAAATGTTGGAAACATAGTTCCATACCATAGAACAATCTGGAGTGGGGCCATGTAGCATAATTGCTAACCACCATTATTCATTTACCAAAAACATGCACGCAAGAAGAGGAAACAACATAAAAAACAATTGACTACACAACCGCAAACTGAAACTGGGACTTAAAATTTAACATCAAAACTGAAACTGCACAAGTGACAGATGACGCGGATTCTTGGAAAGATTTCATCAGCCAAGGCTTAAAAAACCATTGGTTAGGAGAGACACGTGACACCGCTTTCGCGCCAACGCATGATTAGCATATGTTAATATGTCATCAGAATCTGGTAAGCCCGCACTTTTCCTGCAACCAGCCTGTTGAACAGACGTGGAAAGCTGGTGTGACCAAATTTTCAAACATGGGATTGCGGAGTGCCTAGATCCGAGGTAAGCTTGTAACTCCCGAGATTAGACTAAGAACCCGATGTATCAGGTATCCATAAATGGTATCCAGTGTTTGTAATGTCAATTGAAATGTATTATTATTAATTAAAACCTCTGAAATGTAAAAATGCTCGACTGTAGATTCTGACGACGCAGAGCCGTTCCCGGGCAAACTGACACTCCAATACTCTCTTCGATGAAACTGCAATCTCTGATATTCTTAAAGATAATTATTAACTTTGGGAAGTGCATTATACTACTCCATTCTATTCTGAACAACTGTACGAAGTGATGATTCTAAAGCAATCTTGTGCATTTCAGCAGACACTGATTAAAAAAAAATGCTATCACTACCTACAGCTAAAATGACAGTTCGTGTACTAGAATAAGTGCCTTGTTTTAAAACAGACTTATCTATGTCTATTTTCAATTTAGAAGGTTGAGAGAGAAATCCAATCTTTTCTTTCTGCTTCATCTATTGAATGGATAGGGTTTGAAGGATAAAGATTATATTTATGTCAAATATTAATTAGATAAGAGCACTTATGAACTGCATTACATCAGAAGAGTTGTGCTTCGCGGAACTCCATCACACGAAGTGATCTTAACTCATTACTCAACATAACTTAAAACACAACCCCACTCAACACCACTCATCACCACACAACCCAACACTCAACACCACCACAACAACAGATAATGGGAGAGAGTTATTAGACACAGAAGAAGAAGAAGTTGGTTAATTGGGAAAACACAGAGAATTATTTATACACACTATAACACCATTGAGTGGAAGAAATGTTATAAATGTATGTCATTTATTTACATGCATCGTGACACATTCTCACTCTTGTCACTGTCTTACTGTACACGTTCACTGACCCCAGATCAAATGAGAACTTACATACAGCAGGAACCAGTTGATACAAGGCGTACACAGTGTGATAAACTCTGACCACCCCAAATTAACCCAACACTAGCTTAGAGAAAAAAGGAGGGGAGGGGAACTAGTTCCTACTTCAGGAATTTAGATTTCTTCTGACCTACTTAGAGAATATTGTATTGGGAAGATTATATATATTTATGTGAATTTTAAACAGTGATCTTGGTGGCTACCAACAACCACCCAACACATCAGCAAACTAACCACCTAAATCAGACCTGAAAGAGCGAAGCCGAGAGAAAGAGATGAACCACAAGTGAGATGGAAGATGACTTGGCCATGAGCAAAGTATGGGGAGGCCTTCAGAGGAGCTATACGGGCAGACCTGAAGTGGATCCATCAGTCAATGGACCCTGGCTTTCTTAATATCCCAGTCACCAGGTTACCTTTCTAATTGGTACACACCACACCCAATTTCAGGAAACTGATATTTAATTGTTGATTCATCATCTTCACACTTAACCTGTACAACATCAAAATGTTTACTATGTTTTCACACTTGTTGACCTCTCATGTATTGATGCTTGTTTATTGATGGTCTGTGACAATGGTCCAATGTGCAACTTTTCTAATATATCTTGTGTAAATCACAATAGAGATGTATGTACTGGCCAGAAGGCTCGGGCCCAGTCAATAAATGATTAACATGAATTGACCTTCTGTTAATTTATCAGTTCAAACCTATCTGTGAGTCACCAGCTTCTTTGTACATCATGTTGTCAGAATCTAATGTGATTGATTATGTGTTTGATTGTTTAAAAATAAATCCACTCATAATGACTTACTAAATTGGGGGAGAGAAGACTCTAGATCTATCAACTGCTCAACATCCATGCTTTCTTCATCTAAATCAGGCTGAGAAAATTCTCCAGACTTTCCTCAGATTTGATAAACAAAAAGGGGGCTCCAGAGCTAAAGAATCCTTGGAGAAGGGGCAGAATCCCAGTTAGTAATCATTATTCTCACCAGGGCCATAATCTATATCTCCTAGACTACTTAATAGAACGAGGCCTGCAGATAAACTCAAGGTTCATATTCTGGGGTTATTGAAGATAGAAGAGGATGGGGCTCTACTTCTTTTGTTAGAAATGGGGCATGCACTACAGTGATCTCCCACTCCCTTAAAAAATATATGACATTTGCGAGCATATTAAAAACGTTTAGGTCACAACTGTGACACACCCCCCCCCCCCCCAACTTCCCAGTTTCCGCTACCGTTTTTGTTTGGTCCAACCATACTTTTTGTTTTCCACTGAATCTGTAAATGTCTTTTTTTCTCTTCTTTGTGTGTCTTCAGGACTTTGTTTCTTTTGACTTGTGTGTTCCAGAGGAAAGTTAATAACACCGTCAGATGTTTTCATTGTGTATCCAGCCTGAAAAATGTGGTTTAAGCGGTTTACAAAGGTGAAACTTCATTACACATGGGTACATCCACGCATATTCTAGTCTTCCTACATCATAATAGAGGGTTCTCACGGAGGATACCTCAAATCATCAATCGAGTGTCAAATATTCTAATACTATTCAGCTAGCACCGGATACGCGTTTCGTTTCGTGAAATTATAATCTTTGCCGGCTAATAGATGTCCTTTTCCGGCTAACGGATATCCAATCGATTTATCAAGCGTCGCTATCAGCCACCCAAACATACCTCCACAGAATCAACAGTTCCCAAACGTCAAGTGTTTCTTCAGCACACCGCTAACCTTCCGAGGAGACTATGTAATGAAACGAATCGACTTGAAAACGGCAGTAAGCCAAACATTCTTTGCTGCTAAACCAAAGATCACACGTAAAACCACCTCGACACCTACTCTATCTTTAAAAGAACCATTGTCTACGTATACGATCAATGTAAAACAGCTGTAAACCGAACATTCTAGTCTCCTGAACCAACAATCAAATATAAAACCATCTCGACACTTACTCCATCAGTGAAAAAGACCATTGTCTCCGTACACCAAACTTTATCTAGTTTATTAACCAGCCAAGTTAAGAGTTTACGGGAACACCTGACAGACATGTGACAGCAATAGATTTGAGCCGCGCAGTGTTTGAAAACGTGAGGTGAAGGTGTCGTCAACATTGCTACAGTAAAGATTACTCAGTGACAAGTTTTCGCAGGAGGAGATCTATCTCCAACGGACGGGAGACCATACAAGCATACACGAAACGAGTGTTGTGTTGCTGTCATTATGTAAATAGTCTATAACAGTGGTTCTCAACCGATGGGGAATTCCCCCCCCCCCCAAGGGGGGAATTTTAGGGTTTCCAGTGGGGGGGGGGGAAATGAAGACCATTTCAAGATCGTGTTAATACAAGAACCGATTACTTGATATTGTTTTGCCCTTCATACTTTACAGTTATGTACGTCTCATCCTTCTAAAATTCATTTTATAAAGTAAGTAGACCCACAAATCAGGTTTTATGTGGATGTCTAGACTTGTTTTAGTATATTCTATTAAATTTACCTTCAATTTTTACGTATACTGTGTAGGGGTGGGGGGGGGGATTTTTAGATAGGAAATATGAAAGGATGACGTTCTGAAAATACTGTGAAGTATTTTGAACACGGGCGAAATTTTTGATAGGAAGGAAGGAATGGCGTTCTTAAAATATGGTGAAGGGGGGCACGGGCCAAAAAAGGTTTAGAACCACTGGTCTATAACATCCTGAATTCATCTACCTAATCTTTCTTTTCTTCGCTTCCTCAGTACGCCTATCTGGCTGGAGCCACGTCATTTTTCTCCTCGTTTTACCCTTGAGACTCCTAGCAAAGTATAGACACACGCGTACGTAAGCCAAGCCCTGAGTAGGTCAATTCGTTGTTGACTGGTCATTGGGTGATATTTTTCTTACGGTTTTAGGTAGTTCGTCTCAGAACAGCCCTCTCTAGGCGTCTTTTACGTCATGCACAGAAGAACTAAATGTTAGTAAATTAGGGATCCTTTTACATACATTAAAAAGTCGCTTAAAAGTCGACAGGGTCGACTTTATTGCACAGGGTTTATATCCCATATGGCTCTGTCTCATTCCGCAGCGAACTGCCGAAAGCGTCGCACAAAGCACAAACTCCGTAGCTCCAGCGACGACCCCCAGGAGTTTCCGATAAAAATGCACTCGTGAACCGAAGGACGCGGCCCGAAATCCAACCATTTCGCGACATTAGTCGCAATAGAATGTAGTGCTAGATACATAATTTATTGACCAACCGGCACTGGGTGGCTGAAGTGGTCAGTATCCCACCGGCCGCCTTTACTTCACAAGTGATGTCCAGTTATCCATGTCGGTCTAGTTTAATCTTCAACCCAGGCCAACTTTAAACACCCGAATCAACCCGATGCATATCGAAACTGCAGCCACCAGGCCGGCTGTCCAGCGTCTACCCTCTAAGCTACACTGGCTTCCTCTGCAGTGTTCTTCTTAGAGTCCATGCCGGTGACGTTGGGGATCATGTCTGTCCACAGCCTTCTGTCCATTACCCTGCAAATCATTTCTGATATGGGACATTCCTCCATCCCATGATGTCAAAAGTCCACCACCTTCTCTCTTGGTCTCCCCCTTCCTCTCTTCCCTTCCAGCTTTCCCGTTGTGATGACATACTCCAGCTTTCCCCTTCTTAAAACATGCTCAAAAAATGTGGACAGTCTTCTTCTGCATTTTCAGAAAAATGGCAGCCGGCTGGTTGCTGAACTAACCGGATTTGCCGTATACAGTATTGTGTGACTGCTGGTTTTCCAGTGACTGCCGCTACCATCGACCATGAACTATATTCTTGGTTGCGGACTTGTGTGTTGGTATACTGGCAGCGTCATTATGAATAGTATACCTGAGCGGGCTGTTGGTTTGTCGAGACTCCTGTCTGTTCCACTTTTCACATGAGACAGGGAGGAGCATTTTGTGTGATATTAACTGGCACAGGAACGGAACATTATGGGGTGACCCTTTGCCGTGAAGTTAGAACCGCGACTAAGTAAGTAACTAACTATACAATGGTATGGGTGCCGGTCGTTCAAAAAGCAACGGCAAACTACTAAACGTAAACTTGCCAAGATATTGCAAACAACAGATAAATGCTGGGGTTAACTGCGACGTCCTGTAAAGGGTAGGCAACTAACTGTTTTTTAACCGTATGACAGTAGATGGTACTACCTGCTTTCTGTTAGCGCCGAATGTTGGGCGGTGCTCACCAAACCCGATAACCACATTGTGCCGACCCTTCAGGTGGAAGAGTGCAACTGGGAGAGTACAAGCCTTACCCTAGTGCGAGGAAATGCAAGCTAAAGACTAAATGCCATGGTAGGACAGACCAGATCCTAAGCCTTGGTCGGCAACTGGTCTAGGATGGAAGCTCCAAAAAGTGGACAGTTAGAGCATTGCTTTGCTGATCGGACAGCTTCTGTAGCCTGTCTTGTTTCGTGAGTATTGGTGTTACAATTCCTCTGGAGTAAACTAGAGAGGGCGAGAGAGAAATCATCCAGCATGGACAACACATGGTCACTAAACTCAGCCCAGGCTTTGTGGTATAGGGAGATATAACGGTGCGAGACATGTGAAGCCCTCTGCGTCGCTAGTGTGAGGTGTTTCCTCTAATAAATACTCGATGTAACATCTGTGTGACGATTTCCTAGCCACCTCTGTTTATTAAATTGTTGAATGTCTGGTTGACACGTTAACCAACATCCTCTCTACACAGAATCACACAACATTCCTTTAACTATAACTCACAATGTATGAAGACTGAAGACTTCAAGAAATAACAGAAGCCCGGCACAATTTTATATCATCTTATTTCCACTGGCTCCGTGCGAAGGGGTTACTGACGCAATTCGTAATCCCGCATACCGCATGCGAAACACAGCGGCGGGCGATTTGGCAGCAGACCTCCTTGCGTTGCATTTTCATACAATGGTATGAGTGCCGGTCGTTCAGAAAGCAATGGCAAACTACTGAATGTAAACTTTATACAAGAAATCACAAACAACAACAAGAAATGTTGGGTTTGATTGCGAAGTCCTGCAAAGGAATTACAACTTTCTTATTTCCACAATCTGCTATTTAAATATATCACTTTCACAGTTATTAATTCCTAATGATACTATCATATACCTGGAAATAATACTGATTTTAAATTCAACTAAATTAAACAGGTTATAACAGCTGTCGAGCACGCCACTTGAAAACACAAAGGGCTCACGCGCGGCCCGTCCACCTGAACAGACCTGCCCCGAATCGTCACAATCCAGCTTCAGGATTACGCTTGTCCCCTGCTCACCACGTGGTTTCCCGAGCCGCGCATGTTTGATATGATCCGTGCTGCCACTCTCGCTCACGCTTGTGTGCTGTCTTCGACTAACGAACGACCCAGACAGGTCATGGCAGTGACGCTGCGGTGAAAAAATGGTGTTTCCGATGATCACTTTATGTGCCTTGCACAATCAACCAGTTTCCACCCTCTCCCATCTCTCCCTCGAAGGTCATACCTCTCCATTAACATGTTCGTCTTTTCTTCTCCAACTTTTGCATTGAAATCTCCCAGCACAATCGTTGTTTCAGTGTTTGCATTGTGGTGTAGCCAGGTCAAGTTGTTCATAACAATTATCATTTTATTCTACTGTACTATGCCTGCTCCTTGGCGAAGGTGGTTTGGACGCGGTTCGTGATCCGTATAACCGCGTTCGAAACACAGCTGCGCACGATTTGGCAGCAGACCGCGTCGCGTTGATGTTTTACTAACTGGTATGGGTGCCGATCTTTCAGAAAGCAATTGAAAATTACTGAACGTAAACTTGCCAAGAGATCCCAACAGCAAAACAATGTTAGTGTTGACTGCAACGTCCTGTAAAGAATATGCAACGAACGTTTTTCTACTGTACTACTGGGGTATAAGTCGCGAAGTGGTTAAGCCGCCTGCCTTCGTCCTCCAAAGGTTGTGTGTTCGATTCCCGCCTACGTCGTCGTTTACCAGTGTAATGTTCTCGTAAACTCCTGGGGATTCGTCGCTGGAGCTACGGCGGTCGTCGTTGGAGCTACGGAGTTCGTGCTTTGTTTTCGGCAAACCGCCCTGCGGAAAGAGACTAAGGTATTTGGGATAACACCTTGTGCGATGAAGAAGATCTTCTTGCCTCTTGTCTTTCAAACCATTGTTTGTTTGTTTGTTAGTTATTTTTTCTACATATTTTGTTTTAGTTTATTTCTTTTCATTTTCTCTTCATTGTTCTCATGTTTTCACCTTTTCATTGTTCTCATCCCGGTTTTATGCTTTAATGTAGTCACTATAGTGTCTCTCCCGTGTTTATATGTTGTGTTTTGTGTATGCATTTGTTTGCTGATGAAGGCTAGTCACCGCAGCGTCGTGTGTTTTCCGTATTTGTATTCTGTAAAGCTGCATTATTTTGTTATTTTATATTGTCTGCATTTGATGCACAAACTTGTATGATATATTTACCTATTATTTCCCCCCTTAATATCACAAATAGAACTCGATCTGATATGGGTAAATATCCTGTCACTGTCCTCGCTATTTCTCTGTCCAAGGTTATACTCACACCCTGACATTCTGGCGTCGGCATTATACACAGTGTACCTGTGCGGGCTGTTGGCTTGCCGACACTCCTGTCTATTCCATTGTTCACATAGGGCAGTGAGGAGCGTTTTGTGTGATATTCACTGGCACAGGAACGGAGCAATATGGGAACGACCCGTTGCAGTGAAGTTGGAACCGCGACTGACTGACTGACTGACTGACTGACTGACTGACTGACTGACTGACTGACTGACTCACACACTTTTCATGTTTATGCCCTCCTGAATAAATTATTCAATATTCGTGAATACATTTCTCCAGCTCCTATTTGTCTTGTCTCATATAATCCCAAGATCCCAAGATCCCAAGATCCCAAGATATATATTTCATTTCTCGCTTGATGTTTTCCAGATGACCAATTTGCATCAGTGTTCTTTCTCACATTCTATATATCTATGGCAAATGCATTACTTCTAGATTTGCATACAGTCTCTGGATGACGGTCGTATTGCACCTGTGACGCACGCTGTTCCTTACGGGACGAGGCGGTTCGTGAACTCTCCTTAACGTGGTTCACTTTGAATATATTTTGCGCAGACATGATATACGAGGCATTTGCACAGAAAATAGCTTACCATCGCTTTCCTTCGTGGCAGTGACCATACTTGTCGGTGACAATAGCCGTTGTCGCTATAAAGAGACCCTCTGTCTAACATCGCGAAACTTGAGACCATAACCAACAATTATCTGTCGTCTGGTCCACAACTTCATCAATTACCTGAAATTTTGGCTTCACCCGATCGGGGGGGGGGGGGAAGAGAGAGAGAGAGAGAGAGAGAGAGAGAGAGAGAGAGAGAGAGAAGAGAGAGAGAGAGAAAGAGAGAGAGAGAGAGAGAGAGAGAGAGAGAGAGAGAGAGAGCATCGGGTACTCCTCCTTGCCCAATGTGGTCCATTGGTTACGGGATAGAAGTCGGTGCTTTACTTAGATACTTCTCCTTAGATAGTGGATACCTCTAACCCGCCACCAGGTCTAGATTGTTAGTGTTAAACAGTTAAAATTAGTTACTTACCCTTTACAGTCAAACCCAGAATTGTTTGGCTGTTTGTGATTTCTTGGCAAGTTTACGTTCAGTAGTTTGCAAATGCTTCCTGAACGACCGACACTCATACCATTTTTTATAAAAACCAAATGATGGATGGATGGTGGATTCCAAACAAGATAATGTCTAGTTGTGTTGCCCTATTTCTTCTCACTGTGTGCCCTATCTAACGCCAGTGTTGTTTTTTTCATCTCTTGGTTCCCAGGGAAGTGTTTAGTTCTCTCCGTGAGCCCTACATTGGTGATTCTATAATACCATTTTATCCGCACTATCCTGTGCAGGTAATTGTTATAGAATGTCTGTAGTTAACTAGCAATTCTATGAAACGTTGTCCATGCTTCTGACCCATACAGTGGCACCGATTTAGCACATGTGGCGAAGTGGTCAAGCCGTTTGACTCGTGCTCCGAAGGTTGTGGGTTCGATTCCGGGCCGCACCCTTCGGTTTACGAGTTAAATGTTTCGGAGACTCCTGTGGGTCGTCGCTAAAAGCTACGGAGTTCGTGCTTTGTGTGACGCTTTCCGCGCTGCGGAAAGAGACTGAGCCATATGGGATAAAACCCGATGCGATGAAGTCGACCTTGTCGACTTTTAAGCGACTTTTTAAAAGTTATTTGCGCTCGCTCGCTTTGAACCCAAGCATAGTTCATACCCACTGCTTATAGAAGCACTGGACTGATTTTTTTCCGTGTGGATTAGCTTTCCCTATTACTAGTGCCCCTCGCCATTAGACCAACCCACTCCGACTTCAGAGGTAATTGTAACGTACTTCCCCAAGTCAAGGACGAGAAGTCAACATATAGTCCAACTGACCAGAGTAGGGGTTGATTCCCCTGCCTCTTCATCGGCACACCGGATGTTTAAGAACGAGCGCACTTATACATAGGCCACGCTGATCTCCATTTAGCATATGCTTTTAAAATTCTAAGTGTGGTGCTAAGTTTAACTTCCTTTGACTTTCACACATTTCCCAGTGCTATGATAATGCATCTGGCCTGTTGTAGTCTTATTTTAATATCTCTATCTGTTTCCCAACTTTTGCCCGCAATGCTTCCCAAATAGATGTCTGATTTCGTTTCTTGAAGTGAGGTTTCACCAAAGAAAATTTGGTTGTACTTGCTTGCTTGTGTTCGCTGGCTGTGAACTCAATCGTGAAGTCCTGTGTGTCGGGTGAAGACATCCTGTTGTCAACATCAGTGTGATGTCATACAGGACCTGCGGTTTGCGTGGGATGGTTGTTATTTGCCAGGATTGAACTCATTATCCTTGTAGCATCTCTATGAATTTCTAGACCTAATTTTTGTGACCGCTCGTAATGTGTAATTAGGTTATTCAGCATTTGATTACGTGTGTGCGACAGGAGTGTCCTTGGGGAGTTCCAAATCACCAAGTTGTTTTCTTAGTCTGTTGCAGTTCATTTCTGCCTGTAGTTGTCGTTGTCTTCATGACCCAGTCTATAATCAGTAAAACTAATAATGGTGACAAAAGACATCCCTGTCGTATTCCTGTTTTTATTATTAATTCATCTGTCAGTTTATCCTCATGAAGAACTCCTGGAATATACGGAGCTATAATAACAAAAACAACAACTCACGTGAGTTCTATCCTTATGTTTGATCCAGTCAACTCAATAAATATTCTAAATAACAACACGAATCTATTTACTTGTTTGCAGTGTCAGAAATATTAGCATCATCATACAATAATACAAATAATGCGTGTATATTTAAACAGACAGAAGAAAACACTTACAAACAAACACAGCCAAAGACAACATCCCCTGCCATCAAGAAGAGAGAAAACCAGGAGTCTAGTATTGACTTAAGACACAAGAAACCATTTCTCGGCAGGCTAATTTAGCTTACTGGTGGCGGGGACTCAAACAAAACAAGAGCAAATTCATTTTTCATCAGGAAAACTCCTCAACATGATTACTATTTCGTCGCACGTTTCCGCTCATAAATATGATGCCATTTTAATGATCCGGCGGATGTGTGAGTGTGTGAGTGCGTGCGTGTATGTGGGTGTGTTTATGTGTGTCATTTTGTTTTCAGAAACAGGAATACCTTAGTAAATATGAATTAGAAACTTAAGACACACATTTCTTGTGGTATGTTTTACATATTACAAGCAGGCTGAGAACAAATTAGCTCTCCCATCATAATTATTATCATCATCTTCAGAATCTCCACCATCACCATTATCATCATCTCAACCATCATCATCCCCACCATCATCCCTACCACCACCATCATTATCATTATCATCATAATCATAATCTCCGCGATCATCATCATCTACACCATCGCCATTATCATCATCATCTCCACCATCATAATCGTCATCATTATTATTATCATTATCATCACCAATATCATCACCATCATCTCCATCATCATCATCACCATCATCTCGACCATCATTATCATGCACTATCATCATCACTCACCATCATCGTCAACATCATATCCACTACCATCATCATCAAAATTCTCTCTAACACCATCATCATCAAAATCATCCGCATCAGCATCATCAGTCCCATCATCATCATCAACTCCACCACCATCATAGTGTCCCATTGGCAAGTCCGTCGCAGAACATTGCCCTCATAAATGTATTTTGTGACGTCTTCCTACCATAATCCAGACGTCCTGCCCCAGTCGCTGTCACTTGTAGATTCTCAACCACATCCTGAATCCATGCACGCTGTGAGCTTCTTTTCGCCACTTCCCCGGTAACTTCCCTCTTTGGTTGTCTTTTCCAGATATTCGTATCTTGTGTGTGTTCATGCGCTAGATATGTTATTCACCTCAGTGTTACTTATCTTATTGATCACCTCAATGTTATTTATCTTATTGACCGCCTCAAAGCTATTTATCTTATTGACCACCTCAATGCTGTTTGTCTTATTGACTACATAGGATGCTATTTGCCATTGTAACCAGTTCCGTGTTATTTTACTTATTGACCGCCTCAATACTTTTTGTTTCATTGACCAATTCAATGTTATTTGTCTCTCTGACCAATATTATTGGCTTCAGTGTTGACTTAATGGCCAATCTGATTCATCTCGATGCTGATTTATTGGTCAATCTTATTGACCTCAATGTTGATTTAATGGTCAATCTTATTGACCTCGGTGTTGACTTAATGGTCAATCTGATTGACCTCAGTGTTGACATAAAGGTCAATCTGATTGACCTCAGTGCCTTAATAATCTGGGGATCACATTTGACAGGAGCCTATCCTTCAAGGACCATGTGAAGACGGTTGTGACAAGATCTCAAAAGGGACTCAGTGCACTTAAAACTATGCCTGCAATGGACACAGAGCAGAGAATGCTTTTCACACTATACCAGCACTTGATCCACTCAGTAATTGATTATGGATTAGGTCTGCTCACTGTCTCAGCTGGTGAAGTTAGAGCGCATACAGAACGAAGCTATGCGGGTAATTCTGGGATGCACTAGAGACACCCCAGTAGTGTGTATGCGTTACATCCTTAGTCTGCCGACTGTTGCCGGCAGGCTCAAGGTGATGCAGGCGAAGACATACCTCAGAGTAGCTGCAGACACAGACCATCCACTGCATGAGGCGATGGACGCAGTTAAGGGTCAGCGACTGATAAGAGGGAAATCATGGATGGCTCAGGCGGAGGATACGATCAGACAGGTATGCCCCTTGGAGAACATTAGGCGTGGAGAGGAGTGGGTCAGAGTGCCAGCGGAGCAGTCAGACTTGTGCAGAGTTATAATCACATTAAGCCGGGAGTGCAGAGAGTGGACAGCAGGGGCCACGGAAGTGGAAATCCAGCAACTAATTCAGGACAATGCTCACTCGGGTGATGTGATTATCTACACAGATGGTTCGGTGTCAAGAGGTGAGAGAAGTGGCTAGGGGTTCATCGCCAAAGCTAATGGTCGATGTTTGGGGCAAGAGAGCCTGGCATATGATACCACAACATCCAGCTTAAGAATGGAGGTGGAGGCAGTCACTGCGGCTCTCCGCTATATGGAGAATACGACACACACACACACACACACACACACACGCACATCGTGATTGTAACTGACTCAGAAAGCATGCTGACGAGGGTGAGGACGGGCAGGTTTCGTGCGGAGTGGCTTGCTTCGCTTCGGAGGTCACGGGTGACAAGCATCGCCTGGATCTTTTCTCCGGGGCATGCCGGTGTGCTGGGAAATGAACAGGCGGACAGACTGGCTGGCTCTGCAGAAGTTGGTGGAGTATTGATGACAAGGCAGATGTGGTTGCGGCCTTGTGGGAGCACGTGCACACCTCGGAGGAGCAAATGGATCACCATGGTCTGGCAAGAATGAGACAGCGAGGAGTGACGAGGGGATGTGGCCAACGCTCAACGCTCAGAGGAAAGGCGAGACGGACATATAATCAGATTTCTACTGGTACTATTAGTGTTGGAACTCTTCGCTGGCTACTGAGGATGGGGACGGAGCACTTATGGGAATGCCCCGAATGCTGTGATGTAGATTCTTAAATCAATCAATCAATCAATCTGATTAAAAATTCAATGAAACTTTCTGCCCAAGATGATAGGCTGTTAAGCGTATAAGACCTCTAGGATGTTTTTGCTTTTGGCTACTGTTTGCTTATACATTGCTCGCAATTTGGCAGTACGTGGTTCTGTCGCCCAGTTACTGAGTTAAGTCTGTGGAGCGACACTGTGAAATGCGGATTTCATGTGAAATTCTTTTACATCTGTCCACTGAGATTTGTATTGTGAGCTACATATTCAGAAAAATGGCGGACAGCCCGTTGCTGAACTAGCTAGTTTTGCCTTATGCAGTAACGTGTGTGCAACTGCTGGTGCTTTTTTTTTTTTTTTTTTTTTGTGACTGCTGCTTCTATCGACGATAAACTGTGATTTTAGTGGCTGACTTTTGTGTTGGCGTCCTGGCAGCGCCCTTATGCATGTATGTCTGTGCGTACAGTTTTTCTGTCGGGACTGCTGTCTGTTCCATTCCTCACATGAGACAGGG
The DNA here is from genome assembly GCA_963921405.1 of Cepaea hortensis. Classification (NCBI taxonomy): domain Eukaryota; kingdom Metazoa; phylum Mollusca; class Gastropoda; order Stylommatophora; family Helicidae; genus Cepaea; species Cepaea hortensis. Next base: position 107,907,005 of record OY992883.1, on the reverse strand, counting down.
AGAAACATTTAATGTGATATTTACTGACACGGGAATGGAGCATTATGGGATGACCCTTTACCCATGAAGTTAAATTAACTGCAACATTCTTCTGTAACATTTATTTTAAAAGACACAAATGTGTTTTGCACGTGATTTATAAAATATTGATGTTTCACCCCTGTTTGTGTATATGGAACTTTATAATAGTTCTGGATAAGAACCGTTTCACCGTATGGACACCACAGTTCTAGTCACCGAAAAGAAAAGGAATTATCTATAGAAAATTACATTATAAACCTACAAGAAGGAGGGGATATAAAGCCGAGACGATCAACTTCATTGCACCGTGTCTTATCCCATTTAGATGTGTCTCTTTCCGCAGGGCGGCCTGCTGAAAGCATCTCACCGAGCACGAAATCCGTAGCTCCAGCGACGCATCCCCACCCCTTCCTCCGGGGTCTCCAAGAAAACTGTACTTGTGAACGGAATGAGGGAGCCTGAGAAACGAACCCTCAACCTTCGGAGCACGACGCCTAACCATTTCGACACCGATATGAAGGAAAAGAGAATCACGGAATCAGTCACGCTCGAGTCTGCTGAATCACGTTCATGCTGTAATTTCCTCTGTAACATCGCCTAATATTAAACCATATTTGTATTTATTGTAAATACTTGCTGACCCGGCCCGGCTTCGCCCAGGCCCTGGAGGGGATCTATCTATCTATCAGTCTGTCTGTCTGCTTGTTTGTCTGTCTGTCTGGCTGACCCGGCCCGGCTTCACCCAGTCCCTGGTGGGTAGCATCTCATTTAATTCATATAAGTAGTCATATAAGCTCTCCCGTTCCCGACTATCTGTCTGTCTATCAGTCTGTCTGTCTGTCTGACCCGGCCCGGCTTCACCCAGTCCCTGGTGGGGAGCATCTCATTTAATTCATATACGTAGTCATATAAGCCCTCCCGTTCCCGACTATCTGTTTGTCTGTCTATCTGTCTGTCTGTCCCGGCCCGGCTTCACCCAGTCCCTGGTGGAGAGCATCTCATTTAATTCATATACGTAGTCATATAAGCTCTCCCGTTCCCGACTGTCTGTCTGTCTATCTGTCTGTCTGTCTGACCCGGCCCGGCTTCACCCAGTCCCTGGTGGGGAGCATGTCATTTAATTCATATAAGTAGTCAAATAAGTTTCCGTTCCCGACTATCTGTCTGTCTGTCTATCTATCTGACCCGGCGTGGTTTCGCCCAGTTCCTGGCGCACAGTAACTTAAAAGAATGTCCTTCCACACACCATTCATTATTTTTAATGAAAACTATTTCTAATCACCGACATGACAGTTGATAAGTTCTTTAAGCAGAATAAGATGGGTTACAATGTTATGCACTATGCATTATTTTTATGAAAACTTTGAAAATGTCTTAAAGATTATATCATTATTTATTATAACTCATATGCCTCAAAATAACTATAGACAAAGAGTTTAACAATAGTGCAAGTAAGTCCAACAATATGACTATAAATATATAGAAAAGTTATTACAAGTTATGCCCCTTGAAATAACTTTTCTAGAGTGAAGTCCCCCTGCTATATAGAAATTATGTAATGAAAATGAAAAAGTAAATGTTATTAAATAAGTGGAAGATTTTACACTAAGAAACTATTATAGTCTGTTGCACAGGAATGAAAGGAAGACGTGTAGAAAATTTCATCTCAATCGGATGTACCGTTATCGAACGCATCCAATACAAACAAACAAACAAACAAAGCCACATACACAATTTTATAGATATTTTTTTTTTTTTTTCCGCGTTTCCATCCTGTTTCAGGATATTGCGGTCAACACCAGCATCTTTCAGCTGTATGTTGATTCCTAGGCTAGATTACGCTCATCAGCACGCCACGACTTTCTGAGCGACCGGCTCCATACTCTCATAAGTCACTTTTGCGATTCGAACCACTGCTAATTCTCGTCGCGTCACGTGACGAGAGTATTCGGAGTTAGCGGAGAAAGCTGCTAACCCCTCTGCCACGTTATAATTATAACACGGATATACCTCTCTTGCACTTGCATGTCTCTCTTAGGGCTAGTGTGCATCTTGCTAGAGTAGGGAATCCCGGCGTTTTCTTTTCTTCACTGAGCGATGTTAAACGCGGTATGCGTGAAGTTCAGATTTAGCAGTTAGGTTGCTAATCTTTTTCAGTTGGTGTGTGATCGAAGAAGGGAATGAATGGTCTCAATCAATGAATCAGGTGCCGTCTCTACAATGAAGGTTGGCTGCAATGGATCTCCAACACTGTTTGTCTCAAGCCCTGACTGTACATTCTGTCAGATTGATTTTCGTCCATCTCTTGATGTTATCTTCCCACTTGTATCGTTTCTGCCTCTTGCTCGCTTGTCCTTAACCTTGCCCTCCAGTTTGGTCTTTATAAGAGTTGTATGTCTTTAACGTGGCAGAAATAGTTCACTTGCGTCTTAGTTTATTTCTTTCATCAACTCACGTTTCATTCCCAGTTTTTTCTAAAACCCCTGTATTTGATTGTTTTTGTTTTCATGAAATACGACATATTCTTCTGTATATTCACATCTCCAGGGCCGCTATTCTACTTTCTAGTTGCTTGTCCAATCTCCAAGCTTCCGCGCCATTTAGCAGTTTTGAATGTACGTAGCACTTGACAATTCAAATACCACCAAAAGAAATGAATGATCAGATCAGTCAGAAAGCCACCAAAACCTGCTCAAAATGACTACCACATTACGGACAGACCAGAACAAATCATTATTCTGCGCCTCAGAACAGGACACAATAGATTACGCAACCACATGTATACAAAACTCAAGATTGGTGAAACAGCCATGTGCACATGTGGATTGGCGTCGCAGACAGCAGAGCATATACTCCAAGACTGTCCAAAATATAACATACCTAGGCAAACCTTCTGGCGTAGAGAGACGACAGTGAAAGATAAACTCTATGGACCGCTGTGTGAACTAAAAAAGACAGTTAAATTCATACAAGAGACAATATTGCAGTTATAGACATATTTCAAGCGAACGAAAGAAGAAGACGAAGAAAAAGAAGAAGAAGAAGAAGAAGAAGAAGAAGAAGAAGAAGAAGAAGAAGAAGAAGAAGAAGAAGAAGAAGAAGAAGAAGAAGAAGAAGAAGAAAAAGAAGAAGAAGAAGAATAAAAAGAAGAAGAAGAAGAAGAAGAAGAAGAAGAAGAAGAAGAAGAAGAAGAAGAAGAAGAAGAAGAAGAAGAAGAAGAAGAAGAAGAAGAAGAAGAAGAAGAAGAAGAAGAAGAAGACGACAATTCAAATTTGTATTGCATTGTTAATTTATCTAGATGTAAATTATGGTTTCATGTTGATGAAAGCATTTTTGGCCATTCCTATTCTGTTTGATCGATGGTCTATGTGTTCTGTATAAATCCCATGGAACATTCTATGAAGGACTCACAACTTCCATTTAGGAGGCTTGTTTTATTAGCAAGATTTCTTTTTTTCGACATCCTGATTAACAACACTCAAATTTAACAGATTGCCAAGTGTGATATGAATGTGAGCTGAAGGCCAGATGTGACAGAATCCTGAGCAAATTACTGTTTTGAAACCTGTGTCGTGTTGAAGCTTAAGTCGTCCTTCGTCTGCATACTTGTTTATCGTCAGATCAAGGGAGTGGAGACATACGCGGTGACCCTGTTTACTAGTTATTGCAGAGTTCTGACACCCGCAAACATTCACTACCAACATCTAACTCGATCCACCACGTAATGATGACATTCGCCTCCAGACACCATCAATTCTAATTCAGATTTTTTCAAAAATCGTGTCCAATAAATTCTTTACAATTCTTCTCGCTCTTGTCTAGTAGTCTTGCTAAAAATTATATTGTATACTATATTTAGTAATTCACTGAGCGAATGAGAATGTGACGGTTATGTGTGTCTCTATCGGTTTATCATAAGCCTGACTCAGATCTTGATGTATGTGTTTGTATAAACTATCTTTATATTTCACTCTTCTCTAATCAATGTGCAGCATTCCCCCGTGTGTTGACATTGTGTAATCGTTTGTCTTAGAGAGTGACGGATTTATTAGGACAATTATCTTACTTTCCGGGAGTAGATCATAGGATCTCTTGGGATTCTGTGATAACGAGTCAAACACAGGGGGTAGGAATTAATGCTGGGAGGAATAATATATAAATACTAGCAGAGATAAGAAATAAATAATAGGCGCAATAGGAGATAAATACCATAGGAGAAAATATATAAATATAGCGATTGACAAGAATGAATACTATTAGAAACAGAAGATAAATACTATTAAAGATGAGAGATAAATATTAGAGAATATGCTTAATAACTAGAAGGGGAGATAAGAGGTGAAATTAGGGGAGATAAAAGATGAATATTAGGAGTGACTAGAAATAAATATTAGGGGACATAAGAAACAAAGACAATTAGAGTTCCGAGACATGTCGAGAGTGGTAAAAGATAAATTCTATGAGAGATATCAATTTTATTATCACGAGAGGTAAGAAATAAATACATTAGAGATCAGTAATACTAGGCGAGATACAAGTTAAATACCAGAAAATGTACAAGATAAACACAATGAAAGATAAGAGATAAATATCATGCAAGATACGAGATAAATATCATAAACGATGAGGGATAAATACCATGTAAGATATGATATTAGTACCACGGAAGATAAGAAATAAAAACAATGAAAGATGAGAGATAAAATACATGTCAGATGAGAGATTAAAACCATGCAAGATAAGCCATGGAAAGTACATGGAACCACATTTCTACTGAATTACATGGGCAACTCTACACCATACGTAGTTCCGTGGGACCACATATGTACTGGATTACATGGGCAACTCTGCACCAGTAACGACCACATCTCTACAGGATTACGTGGACAACTCTACACCATACGTAGTTCCGTGGGACCACATATGTACTGGATTACATGGGCAACTCTGTACCAGTAACGACCACATCTCTACAGGATTACGTGGACAACTCTACACCATACGTAGTTCCGTGGGACCACATATGTACTGGATTACATGGGCAACTCTGTACCAGTAACGACCACATCTCTACAGGATTACGTGGACAACTCTACACCATACGTAGTTCCGTGGGACCACATATGTACTGGATTACATGGGCAACTCTGTACCAGTAACGACCACATCTCTACAGGATTACGTGGACAACTCTACACCATACGTAGTTCCGTGGGACCACATATGTACTGGATTACATGGGCAACTCTGTACCAGTAACGACCACATCTCTACAGGATTACGTGGACAACTCTACACCATACGTAGTTCCGTGGGACCACATATGTACTGGATTACATGGGCAACTCTGTACCAGTAACGACCACATCTCTACAGGATTACGTGGACAACTCTACACCATACGTAGTTCCGTGGGACCACATATGTACTGGATTACATGGGCAACTCTGTACCAGTAACGACCACATCTCTACAGGATTACGTGGACAACTCTACACCATACGTAGTTCCGTGGGACCACATATGTACTGGATTACATGGGCAACTCTGTACCAGTAACGACCACATCTCTACAGTATTACGTGGACAACTCTACACCATACGTAGTTCCGTGGGACCACATATGTACTGGATTACATGGGCAACTCTGTACCAGTAACGACCACATCTCTACAGGATTACGTGGACAACTCTACACCATACGTAGTTCCGTGGGACCACATATGTACTGGATTACATGGGCAACTCTGTACCAGTAACGACCACATCTCTACAGGATTACGTGGACAACTCTACACCATACGTAGTTCCGTGGGACCACATATGTACTGGATTACATGGGCAACTCTGTACCAGTAACGACCACATCTCTACAGGATTACGTGGACAACTCTACACCATACGTAGTTCCGTGGGACCACATATGTACTGGATTACATGGACAACTCTGCACCAATAAGGACCACCGCATTCATGAGTCTTTACAGCCGACAACAGTTGTCAGGCGGTAATCACAAATCCTCCAAGTGAACACGGAAGATAAGTGAAAGCCAGCACATTCTCGTTCACAGAAGTAATTTAAGGCACATTTCGAATCGGAATTGGTGGAGTGACATACTCAGTAATTATTAACAATCTTTGGATTGAACAGACCGAGATGACGTGATTTACTTGTGTAAGTAACAACCAATACCCTGCTATAGACATTCGATCTATAAACATTTTGAGTCGTTTTATTGCTCCAGCTGAGTTGAGTTAAGTCAAAAAGCGAAATTACAGTACTCGTGTCTTTCCCTTACGTGTTCCCTCCTCATCATGAACAACCAGCGAAGAGTCTTAAAATTACTGGTACAAGTTAAGTCTGATTATGTGTCCTTCTGATCTTTCCTCGACTCACTACGTACAGGGTGTCCATAAAGTCTGAACACATGGGCAAAAATACATCTTTTTTATTCAAATAACATCTTCAATAATGTTGCAATGGAAATGTTGATGCGTTTCACAAAATTTCCTTGAACTCGATGCAATAAACCAACATTGCCTTCAATTTTGGTACACTCCTGATTCATTGAGTCAACTGTATTGGATCTGAAATATCCTATGTGTCCATACTTTACGGACACCCTGTAGTATGACAGATTCACTGTTCACTCCCTGTCGCACCATTCTTTTCATGGGATGGTAATGTATCTGTTCTTCCACATTACACACACGTTGGCACAAGGCCCTGACCGCATCTGCCGTATCAATCACCAAAACCCCACCCAGTAGTGCAATCCCAGCCAATGGGTCCCCCTGTTCGTTTCCCAACACACCAACATGCCGTGTATTGGAAATATGCAACTGTTACTATTTATGATCTTCGAATTGAAACAGGCCACTATGCACCAGTTTCGTTTCAGCTCTTTCAAAGTGCTTCGATGTGATGCTCCCGATAGTGGCCTGGCTTAGAAAAATCCAGGAAAATACACACAAACAGGGTATGCATCCAGGAAACACTAACAGAGAAATTTGAAACTTGAAACTCTGAAGAATGTCTGAAGAATGTCTTATACCTAAATGGGTACTCCACAGGATTTATAAAGCACACTGCCAACAGCCCAAACCAAAACCAGACGTAGCTACAGTCCCTAAACTTAAGGTATTCATCCAGCTAACCTTTCGAGGGGATGGCGTAATGCAATGTCTACAAGACCGGCTTACTACAGCAGTAGGCCGAACTTTCTGTGCTGCAAATCCAGTCATTAGATATAGAACCACACCGATTCCCCCACCAGCAGTCAAAGAGCCTGTTCCTCTGTACGCCAAAAACAATTGTATTTACCAAGTCACATTTAGATGCCAGGCCTTCTACATCGGTAGAACAGAGAGACAGCTGAACAAAAGAGTGTCAGAACACATACCTCAATGGGTCGACAAGATACGACACACAGGCGATGCTAGCCTAGTGGGGCCGACACACCGGAAGCTCCCCGCGTCTTCAATTGGTAGGCACATCATCGAAAGCGGCCATGTGGTTGACAGAGACTTTGCCTTTCGAGTGTTGTTTAACACACAAAATGCTCGCTTGTTAAAGTTTGCAGAAGCAATTATGATCTATCAACGCAAGCCAGAATTGTGTAAACAGAAAGACATGTTAGTCAGCTTAAAATTACCGTGGTAGATAAGTGACATTACTGTGCGAATATGTGTATATTTCAACTTGAAGGATTTATCTAGTTAATTTCACGTAAGTTGTGTGATTTCTGCAATATGTACCTGACGAGATGCAGCGAAATATGTCAGGCATATAAATCGTGCAATCTATTGTTTGTGTCTTCGTTATTCAAATTCACTACGGGAAAACATTGTTTTGAATTAAAACATTTGTTTTTGTGGTATGCTTGCTTTGAATTCAAGCTTAGTCCTTACACCTTCTGCTACGTCTAGTTCACTGTGCTGATTTTTGCGTGTGGATTAGCTTTCCCTATTACCAGTGTCCCTCGCCATCAGCGAACCAACTCCGTCTTCAGTGTCATGACCCAGATGTGAACATGAGTGATTGGTCATGACTTGGAGGTGATTGCAGTTCAGCCGCATGCATTGCTGAGTGAAAGGGAGGCACGAGTCAGCCTCTGTGTCACCTTCAAGGTGGCTATGGTTCGGGCTGGACTAGTCACGTTTGGGTGATGGCAATGGCCACTCATAGCACCACCTTGTTTAATAGCTTTAGGATTTTTATATAGAAGTGCTTTATAACCGTGAGCTAGAATTGCTGAAAACCCTATAAGAGAAATAAATTAGACGTAGACACACACGATATTTTGAGAACCGTTGTCGTAATTTCGATGTGAAAGGTTCGAATTTTGATCTAAAACTATAGATTTCAATTTTTATGTTGTCTAGTTCGTCCTATAGTTTCTACTTCTGTCTTCTACTTCTATGAGTGCCAAACAATACGTGTGTGTTTATTTATGAACAGTCTTTCGGGCCTCAAAAGGTATTGCTATTTATGTGTAATATGTGTATAACATTGGAACCGACCAATCATTTATCTTCTTTACATGTTCGTTGTTGTTTGTCCATCAAGAATGATGATGACCATTTATTTCATCCAGTGGGGTTGAAAGTATGGAGTCGTGCGTTCTAAGATGGCTGATAAGACCTATTTTGGTTCGAAATGTTCTTTGACAATGTGGGCAAAGAACGCTTGACGTTCCAGGAAGAGGATCTCCTGCAGTGGTTTTTCTGACCAGCCTTTTCTTCACAGCTCTTGCAGTCCTGCTTGCTTCACAAATGTCTGCACCCTTGCCTAATGATGTACGCCACGAATTTCTGTCTTTGGCAGCAGTCTCCCAGTGTCATGGCGAATTCCAAAAATTTATATGAGATTTTCAGTGTCTTTAAAGCGTATCCTCTGGCCGCCTTGGGAGCGTTCACCACATCACAGTTCGCCGTAAAATAATTCGTTTAGGGAGCTTGCGATCTGGCATGCGACGTTAGTGACCATCCTAGCGAATATGATTTTTCATTAGTAGTGTGTGGATAGTGTTGGATGAAGAATGTTTTTTTTTTTTTTTTAGCATATCCTTTTTACAGGACTTAGCTGTCAACACCAGCATCTTTCAGCTGTATGTTGATCTCTTGGCAAGATTACGCTCAGTAGTTTGCCATTGCTTTCTGAGCGGCCGGCTCACATACCCCGTAAGTTACCGATGCGATTTGAACCACTGCTGATTTGAACCGTCATCACGTTACCTGACGAGAGTATACGAGATTACGGAGAAAAGTCATAACCTCTAAGCCACGAAGCCGGCTGGATGAAGAATGACTTGCGCGATAAATTGGACTAAAGTGAGGAAAAGTTGCGCAATTCGTCGAACTCACTCTCTCGCCTGAATCAATCTGAGTCCAGTGGCAAGACAAGTCAAGAAAATTTTCGTTACTATACTGGGCACTGCATTACGGTCTCACGTGTTTGTGTGTTTGTTGTTTGAGTTTGAGCTATGATGGCTATGAGAATACAAAAAAAAATTAAAAAACAAAACAAAAAAAATGAGAATTATATTCACATCCTAAATGCACGCATCAATGCACCTCAAAGTAGTCTGTAACTAAATCCGAAATTGAATTTATTTCCGACATTAGGAAAACTCTGATCAGCTGAATATATCAAAACCTTTCATTTCCCCGCAGTAACATTGTTTCAAGGAATCCTATGGGGTGATTCAGAGCGTAAATTCAGTCACTAAAAACACATTTGCGAAACCGATGATTTAACCCATGAGCGGTAAGAAGATAAAAGATCGCGCCCGCGAGTTGTGGCCCAGGTTTAGATATCCATAACACACCGAGCGTCATTTTATGGACAGGATGCATTTGGCTTTGAGAAAAAACAAAAGATATGCATGTTAATGCTTTCAATATGAACTAGAAATACACCTGTTTGTCTGGTTACAAGTGAAACCTGTTAACGACCTAAATAGGAACATGTGTGATAGGCTAGAATTTTCCGGTCTATCCAGCACACCAGTGGGGGATAGTGAAATACAGAGCAAACAAGCATTACTTGTTGAGCAACAATTACAATGTGGTTGTTGTGTAATTTCAAAACGAATAGCCAACATGAGTCTGCGATTTCTTGTGAGTAAAACGCTGAAACTAAATATTCTCATTACTAAAGTGTAGCTTGTGAATATTCCCCACGCCCCAAGTCAAGTAGGTTTCTTACAAGTGGAAAACGAAACGCTTGCTTTGCATATCATTCTGATATTGTTTGTTTTTTTTGTAATGCTGGCTTTGTAACGTAACATTGATTTGTCATTTACACTAATATAACTAGTGTTTTAATGTAGATAGAACAGATATCTCCAACAAATAAAATCTGAGAGAGAGAGAGAGAGAGAGAGAGAGAGAGAGAGAGAGAGAGAGAGAGAGAGAGAGAGAGAGAGAGAGAGAGAGAGAGAGAGAGGTGTATGAGACGAGATGTACCGATAGTAAGAATGAAAAACAAAATACATTTCTTCATGCTTTCATCAAGCACATGATACACGAGGCAAATGAAAATAGTGTGTATTGTGTAAGAACATGCTTGTATTGCACATAATTTAATGTAAGAATACATTGCCTAAGCATGAGCAGTATGTTCACTTTTAATATTTGTGAAGGAATAGCATCGGGTGAATAAAGTCCATGTGATGACCAAGTTAAAAAGAGCGTGCCAAGTCTTATGTTGCTCTACAGTTGCTGCAGGTACGACGTGTAATAGAGCTTATATAGAATATATTGTTGTACAATCGCCGAAGGTGGGATTGAGATACCAACGCTTGGAAACATTTAGAGAGACCAAAGAGTAGTCAAATATAATAAACCAATCAGACTCTTACCATCCAAAGCAGACTGATAATGGTTAATTACTTTACCTTACGTAGAAATAACCGAATAATATAAGTCCTTAAGATGTATCTAAGCTCACACGAGACAAGAGTAAAGGTTTGTGCATGGCAAGTTGTGTAGATCGCATAGACAAACAGCGATTATTGTGTTCTAAATCATTTATAACATCTGGTACCAAAGTGTCTAACAACAATATATTTACTACATATAGTAATTTAGCGCTGATTTCAGTTACTGTATCCTCGGCGTATGATTACATAAACATTATATCAAAATAACGAGAGACGTTGAAGCTGTGGGTAAAAAATGGCGATATTCTTGAAGCCCAAACTCTGGATTACCGACCAAGGCAGCATCACACTATTTGGGAAAGCATTTTTGTTATGCTGGAATGAGATTTATTATGATTAAGTTGTAAGACTTTGAGAAATGTGATATTCCAGAAACATCCACGTCACACAAGCTGGTATCCTGGAAGTTAAACTGAGCTGAACTTAATACCTGAGAACAAGGGACACTAGAATGACGCAACCAATAAATCAGTGATTTATCGTCTTCACAATGCAGGTCGACGGCAAAGCATGCGCCTCTTCCTGGTTGCAGATATTGTTGCACGTCCATATTCTTATGATGTCATCTCATTTGCATCATTATCTACCGCTTGCTCACCGGCATTCAACTCAAACAGTAATGTTTTCGCACGAGCGATGGTTGCACTCCCACTGCTGACAATGATGAAAAATCAACATAAATGAAGCAGATGCGGTGTCGACAGTAATATCACGCATATCAAACGCGGGTTCAAATTACCATACATGTATCACAACAGAAAGGTAAGTGTTCTTTCTCCCGCTGAGATGAAAGGTTGCACACGTCCCCATGTGTCTGAGATTCGTCAAAGATAATATACATTGTCAGCAGGTGACGGTATGTTTGTTTCTCATTTTAACTTGTTAGTGTTTCGTCAACACGCGACGGTGTGTTTGTATTTCCTTTTACCTTGTTAGTGTTTCGTCAAGGGGGCTGAGTGATCTCGAGGTATGGTGTCCGCCTCGAGTGCTGGAGGTCCCGGGTTCAAGCCCCGGTGAGGGCCGGGGGATTTTTCACATGGACTTCTAGTAATAAAATTTCCTAAAACATCGCTAGGCAGTTGGAAACGAAAAAGAGTAAAATTTCGAGTTAAAAATCTACCCAAAGTATTTCAGGATCCTCGCCGGTGCTACGGAATTCGTGCACTGAGCTGAGATTCTCCGGACTCAGGCTTGATTTAGGAATAGAACGAAGCACTTATGAGTTGCACCCGTGTGCTGTGATGTTGATCCGTCGACTAAACTAAACTAAAACTAGTGTTTCGTCAACACGTGACGATGTGTTTGTATTTAATTTTATCGTGAAAATATAAGCACTCGCTTCCAGGTTTTCTTCGTTCTGTGTTGAGTGATGCTGCCCTGTTTGTTTTGTTGTTTTCCGGCGATTGTTTTGTATTAGCTCCGGACGGTGGGATGTCAGTCCATCTCAAAAACTTTGTATGCGCCGATGTGAGTTGAACTGAGTTGAGTTGAGTCAAGAACCGACATCACAGCACTCAGGACATTCCCATACGTTCTCCCCCTCAGCCTAAACGGCCAGTGGAGAGTCCCAGTACTAATGGTACTCGCTGTAGTCTGATTATGTGTTCGTGTGGCTTTCTCTCGAAGTACAGAGAGTCGGCCAGATCCACTTGTCATTCCCTGCAGCACCATTCACTGTAGGTTATGATGATTTATCTCCACTATCTTACTATAACGCATATGAGAATTGCACACTTACTAAACAAGATGAACAGCGCATAAATGCCTTTGAATATAAATGTTAAAGACGAGTTCTAAGAATATCTTAGATAAAGAAAAGAATAAGTGCATCCATACTTCAAGAGATTAATATTGCAGAAGGTTGGCTATTAAATACGATAAAACAAAAGATAACTGAAATATTTTGGTCACTTAAAACGTCACAAAAGTATGGAGAGAAAAAAAAATTGAGGGGTATATGCCCGGGAAGAGAGGAAGAGGAAAGCCAAAGAGAAGATGGGCGCAGGATGTGGCGGATGATATCTAGATGGATGTATCGGACGCGGGGCATCTTGCTTATGATCGAGAAGTTTTCCGGAGGGTTGTTATGGGAGCAAGGTCCTGCAAAGGACATGCTACTGAATGAATGGATGACACTATACACATGCTCTCAAATAGATGTGACCACGTCTGTCTCACCGTGCACATGTACCTCATTTCTGTACACCTTCTCTTGTAACCCCCCCCCTTTCCCTCCCCCAACGGTTCAGACCCAGCCAGCATATATGAGTGCTGTGATGTAGTGTTGTGTGTGGTGTGTGTTAAGGCAGGTAGGCATGTGTTTGCACAATATGATCATCATGTGCTATGCTTATAAATGTGAGCACTCATTGTTCGATACCTCTCACTATCACCAGTTTTTCGATCAGCTCTGTGTTCTTGTTTTGATTGTGTCATGTGGGAAAGCCATCCAGGTATTTATTTATCTCTTTGCCTTCCCCCTTCTCCCTGAAATTATACCTGCTGCCACAAACTTTTTCAAATTTATTTCTTTTCATAACGCGTCCAAAATATCTTATACACACGTATTGTTTGTTGCTGACAGAAGTAGGGGCACAAATGAGAGACTAGAGGACGCACTAGACAACATACAATTTGAAAGCTATAGTTGCCGACCGGGATTCGAACTTGTCACCTCCAAATGACGACAGCGCCTCGCTGCAGGAGCAAGTGTACTTCGACTCATGACCAACTAGGTTACCCTAAAAAATGGAGTCTTCATTAGCCAGGTCTATCATCCATTCTACAACTATGAAACATGGACACAATTCGTATCTCATCATCAAGTGCCATGCCGGCTGGTGTAGGCGTTCATGACTCTCCACACATCTCGGTCTTTGGTTTTCTGGACCACCTTCGCTGTTAATACTCCCCCATGCAACCGTCTCAATCCATCCAGCATCATTTCTCTAAGCCTGCTTCTGCGTCTTTTCCCCTAGATCTTTCCAGTTGTCACAATGTTCTCCAATGCCTCTCCTCTCATCAACATGACCACACAAAAAAAATAAATAAATAAAAAACTGTTTGCCCCTTTCTTACTGTTGTATATAATGTTCTAGTTTCATTAGCCTCTTTCAGACAGTCGTTATTAGTTACTTTGATAGTCCAATAATTTGCAACATTTGCCTCACGAACCACATCTTTATTGCTTTCAATTTCTTCCTAATTTGTTCATTTACATTCCAAGATTCAGAGCTATCCAGTAAAACAGGTTTTATATAGCACTTCAGCACTCTCTTTCTTACATTCAATGATAGTGACTTATTGCATAAGATATTCTTCATTTTCTGAAATGCAGCCTTTGCTTGTTCTATTCTGCTCTTAATCTCTATTGTACATCTTCCATCTGATGTTATAAATACCTCTAGGTATTTAAAACTATCGCATTTAACCATTGAAATAGCACGATAGGTCTCAGAATGTCTGGTGTAAGTACAGACTACTGTCCCATGTTTTAATGGAAGTGTCTGGTGGGAGAAAAGATGTATCACAAAGACATCGATGTATGTGTACAATGCGAGTACATACTTATCATCCAGGTCTTGATATAAGTGTCTGTAAATACAGACTTATTACCCAGGTTTTTGATGGAAATGTCTGTAATTACAGACTTATCACCCAGATGTTGCTGGATGTGTCTGGTGTGAGTACAGACTTCTCACCAGATAGTGATGCATGCCTTATGTGAGTACAAACGTATCTCCCAGGTGTTGATTGATGTGTCTGGTATGAATACACAATCCTCTCCTGTGCATTTTTATCGTGTCTATTATAATGCCAACCTCCTACCATGTGTATTCATCATTATAATTATATACGCTCCAACTTCTCCCACCCCTAGCTGTGTATGAGTGAGTATGGAAGAGTACACAATAACTATCCACGGCATTGATGGATGAGTCTGCCAAGTATACACAGACATACCACTGGCATCTGTTGATGAATCTAGTATTAGCACAGATCATGTATTTATGGATGTTCTGTGTTTAGTACAGAGTACTCCCCTGACATTGATGGAAGTGGTTTTTCTGTCCACAGTCTCCTCCTGATCCTCCCCTCTTACTACTTCCGTATTGATTCTACTGCTTGCTATGAAGACATACCGCGCAAACATGAGTTTACTGAAATGGGAAGCATTAATTGTTTTAGTTCATAACATTGACTTTGAAGTGTTGCGGACTTTAAAATGTAAGTTTAAAAATGGACTACTCTATATGTAAGTTTTAAAATGAACCAAACTATGTGTAGGTTTAAAAATGGACCGCTCTATATATAAGTTTAAAATTAACCCTTCTATATGTAAGTGTACAAATTGACCCATGGGGCACATGGGACACATGGTGTTACACTCATATTTCTATAGATAAATCGGCACTGGGTGGGTGATGTGGTCAGTAGCACGTGGGTCACCTCTACTTCTCATGGCATTCCTGGTAGGCTGGGGCGACCCGTGAGCCCTGGTCAATGTTTAAAGCTCCGGAATTCATCCAGCTGCGGATCAAACACATGACCACCGGGTCGGCAGGCGAACGTCTAGCCACCACACTACCGCCAGTGGAGATTAGCGTCATACTAGAATACAGCTTTGTGCTTGTGTGTTGACAGGCTATCAGACAAACCAACAGCAGTTGCAGATACATACACAGATGAGTGCAATCGTTGATAAAACCTCAGATAAGTTCAATCGTTGATAACTATAAAGAGAAGTACAATCGCGGATAATAACAAACATAAGTACAATCGGAGATAAACACAAAGATAAGTACAATAGGTGATAAATACAAAAATAAGTACAATCGTTGATAAATACAAAGATAAGTATAATCGCAGATAAATATACAGATAATTAGTGTTGAAAATGACCAGGCGGACATACTGGCTGGGCCTCCACCGCTTGGTGGGGTATTGGTGAATGACAACGCAGACGTGGTCGGGGTCCTTTGGGATCATGTGTATAGTGCAGAAGAACTGGTAGATCATCACGGCTTGGAGAGGATGGTGCTGCAGGGAGTGACCAGAGGATCTGGCCGACACTCAGGACTCCGAGGGAAGGCCAGGCGGACACATAACCAGACTTCTCCTGTTGCCATAAGCATTGTGACTTTTCGCTGGCTGTTGCAATGAGGACGGAGCACGATTGGGATTGTCCTGAGTGCTGTGATATCGGTTCTTGACTCAGCCTAAATATATTCATTTCTTCTTCTCGTTGATGACAACCTTGTTCGAAACGTTCGGTTAAATCTGAGTGGCTTGTCCTTTCGCCGAACCGCTTAATTATATTATATGATCATGTGTTGTTTGGTTTTAGCCGTCACCCGTGTTTCCATACGCAAACATAAACGTAACGTAGTCTAGATGATACATTTGACTCGCAATAGAAATGGTCAGCTACGCATTAATCTTAACGGAAAGTGTGGACATAAGCGGGAGCGTTAATGCAGCTCTGTTGCATAATTCTTAATAAGTCTTGTCAAGACACCCAGCTCCTGAAGAAGAGGAATGAATCATCTGGATTGAACTCATGGTAGAGAAGAGTGAGATGGACTACTCTCTTAAGAGGGGGCCTATGTCACGAGATCGCCATGAGTTAACCAGATAATGATAATACAGAAAGTTTGCTTAGTGCATATGTTTGAGGCCAGAGGTTGTTTCAACAAATCCAGGAAATGTAACTGCACGTGTTTACATCTGGTCGACGGATCGGGAACACTCAGTGGTGAGGGAGACGGGTCCCGGCATCGCTTTGACAGTTTGTCAACATTTGAATACAGATGGAACCCGTCGGATCCTGGTTGCAAGCGGATGTCACCCATCACAGGTCGGGCAGAGTTAACAGATGCAGATGTGTAGGGGAAGTGGGTGAGCTGAATCATACATCGCTTTGACAGTTTATAAACAGGTCGGATTGGAAGCGGAAGTACTCAGCTCGGAAGTAAACAGTCCGTCTGTCATGTAGAATTTCCCGACATAAAACGGAAGGATGGCTGAAATTGTCACCCCTCGACAGCAGATTGGCAGTTTGTTGTGAAAACTGTTGTTGGGATCATACAGTAACTCGCTGGCTTGTTGGGGAGGTCAAAACAAGTGATGACAACTTTGACAGTCACTAGGCCAGGGAAAATGGATTCTTGACAATGGATGATATGTCCAAATAACACCTGTGTGGACCAGAAGAATACCGTCACGTGACCAATTTTAGGTTTTGCCATAAACCATGATTGGGAGAAGCAGTGTTGATCAAAACCGCGGATTATGATGGACGTGTTTGTGGGAGAGCTCTACGGTGTTAGATTAATTGAATATTAACTAGCATGTGTCGTTATGGCAAAGTGTAGTAGCCATCCCGGAATGAGGCGGTTTTGCCTAAGGTAGAATCTATTATAACTAGTTTTAATTAATATAGGCTGTAGCCTTGTTAAAACTAGAGTGATACTTAGCACTGTTAGTTGAGAATAGATTAGTGAAGTGTTGATAAGCTTTACTAGTTGAGAATTGAGTAATGAGGGATAATTGGGATAGTCCAGTAGGGGTCCGTGGTGGGCGGGGTTCCACATTCTGTTTGTTGATTTTTTTTTTCTTGTCTCGGCCTGATGATAACCTATGTGTTCAGTCATCTGTCTCTGACAGAGTAGGTTCACTGTATTTTCTGAGCGAGGCCGATGGCCACGATCATCTAATAGAGATCAGTGACTGGGAGGCTATCACCAGTTGTTTGATTTATTTCACAGGTTCCTCTGGTTGGAATGAAGAACCCGGAACAACTAAAAATCCGATCCCGGATAGAGTTTGGCGCAGGAAGATTGACCAGCAACTTTATCAAAGAGCGTATGCTAGAGGAAGATGATCAACATTGCTCAGTGGAGCTGAATGGTATGTGTATCCTACAGGATAAATACCGAATGAGTTTAGGTCATACCAGTTTTAACACACAAGTAGTGATGGATATTCAGTTAACTTATGACTAGAACAAAAATAAAGGACTCTATTGGAGTATAGACAATAACTGTTTAATAGTGAGAACTAGAGAACATTTAGCAAGAGACAAGAAGTCTTGTTCATAGGACAGTGTTCCATGTTTTTTCACCGCGCCGGAATTATGAAGCCGGAGTTTCTATAAACTAATAGGAACCGTTGTGTTAGGAACAATAATAGTATTTTCCACGGATTATATATTTACATGGGATTCAGATCTCATGGCCATCAGAGTTCCTGGAGGAGGTCATGTCTGGAGAGAAGGACACGACTTCGGTGAGGTCTATTGTGATGAGTCTTGTGGTGTCGTCTGATCCTTGCCATGATGTGTGCACTATGATCCTGAACTTTGAGGGCTGACATATACATTTAGGTTATTATACACGACACACATTTTTCTTCGCATACACGTCTCATATACGTTACACTTTTCTTTTAATAAATTAATCTTTATTAATTTTTGGAAGCAAGAGTTGTTGAGTATGTTGCGTTGGGGAAGTGTGAGAGGGGGCATAGTACGACAGTGAGAGAGTGATAGGAAAAGGTTTCCACGGGCTGATGGAGTGTGTTGGACGGAAGCTGGTGGATTCTCAAGGATATTGATAGGGAAAAAATATTATAATGTGGGTGTTGACTCTCTTCACTCCAGGGACGACACTTTAAAGGAGGACACGGCATTATTGGGGGCTCGATAACGTGATCTTTGGACAGCGAGATCTCCCGTAAACGGAATCCTTGGACAGCGAGATCTCATGCAAGTGGGATCCTTTGACAGTGGGATCTTCTGACAACGGGGTCTTTTGACACGGGATCCTTAGTTACAAAACGGAGATATCATATTGGAGAATCTAGCTAGAGTGAATGTGGATAGGGGTTAGGACTAATATCTTACCTGTTTACACTTCACACGTCTGCATAGGTCTGTGGTCCTGATTCTACTCTTGTCACTGAGTGAATGTGCTGTGTGTGGTAATATCTAGATTTATAGTACTTGTTCATATATCTGTATAGTAATTTGCAGTTATATTGTACTCGACCTGCTAGCTTACCTCTCTGTAAAATGGCCACCCCTAAACTAAGCACAGCAGGATTAAGGGCAAAGGGGGAAGACATGGGATTGTCGGGGTCTGCTCTAACGGATTACATACAGGAAGTGGAGAGAGAGTATCTTCAAGCAGAAAGGGAAGATAGAAAGGCCGAGTTGGAATTGAGAAGGATGGAATTGGAAGCTGAGCAAGCAGCTAAGAAATTTGAAGCTGAGCAAGCAGCTAGGAAACTGGAAGCTCAACAAGAAGCTCAGAAAAAGGAGAACGAGTACCGGATGAGGGAACTCGAGTTGAAGAGTCAATCTAATGGAGAAACTGAGGGAGCAGTTGGAGGTTCCTCCATCCCAGGCTCAACACCAGTAGGTGGACATGGGTACCATGCCATGAAGTTTCCATTAGCGGTCTACGAGGAGGACAAAGAGAAGATTGACCAGTACCTTCAACGCTTCGAGGCTATGTCAGTTGCTATGGGTCTGGAGCGTAACAAATGGAATCTCAAGCTATCCCAGGGATTACGCGGGACAGGCTACGAGGTTTATTCTCGCCTGCCACCTGGACATGAGAACAATTACGACGAATTAAAGACGGCTATGCTGAAACGATTCGAGGTTACGTCACACACCTACCGGAAAAAAATTTGAGCAGCGAAACGAGAACCGGGGGAGTTGTTTGCCGCCTACAGTTTGCGTCTAAAATCTTATCTCCATAAGTGGATGGATTTGGCTGGGTCGCACATGACTATGAGAGTCTGGAAGAGCTCATGGTGGTCGACAAGCTGAAGAAGCAAATGTCTAAACCTCTCAGGACGTTCCTGGGAGAACAAGGAGCGGAACGTATTGACCTCGTGACTAAATTAGATGAACGGTTCGTCGAGGTACATGGGGAGGCAGGGGAAAACCTTTCCACAAACTTCAAAAGTCAAGAGAAACATGGCAAGAGGAAAGCCAAAAATTCAGGAACCAAAAAGTGGGAACCTTATGTGCAAAAATCAGAGGATAGTTCAGAGAAGAAGAAGGAGGGATGCAAGAGCACTTCAAGCTCTACACCAAAACGACCGTGGTCGGAGAAGTGGTGTTAAATTTGTAAGTCACCCTCTTACAATACGAGGGATTGCAAATCGAAGGCTAAGAACCCTCACTTCGCAGCATGTCAAGTAACTTCCAAGGAGGTTGTCACGGAAAATGCCAAGATCAACACGGAAGCTCGCCACCAGGAGAGCTCACTCAAGTCCGGCACTAGAAAATCTAGGACAGGGAACTGGTGCAACCAATGCAAGTCAAATACGCACAATGCTATTGACTGCAGGGGAAAGTCAGGAGACACTCAATTCGTCGTGTACCCCGAGAAACCTAAGGTGGAGCCCACCGAACAGGTCGAGGCCGAGGAAGAGACTCCAGACCAGGAAAAACCACCTGTAGTGGAATTGGTAGAGGTTAACGGTCGTCAAGTGGAGTGTTTATACGACACAGGACTGGACGGGGAGGCCGTGATTTCTGCGGATCTGATACATCCAAACAATTCACAGGTGAGACCATGGAGATACAGCCTGCACAGAAGAGTGCTGTGGCCATGAAGTTGCCCATTGCTAATGTGGAGATTCGGTCAAGGTACGTCACCGGCACCATCAAGGCCGCTGTAGTGACCGATCCCATTTTTCCAGTAATCCTAGGTTGCCGGTATGTCTTTCTGGGAATGCCCAGAGAGCCAATCCATATGGGAGCAATGCAGACTCGCTCTCAGACTAAAACGGAAGAGGCAGACGCAATTGTGACTAACCCAATGCCGGGGGAGCTACGAACTGCCCAGAGTGAGGATGATACTTTACGTCCTTGCTACAGAAAGCTGCAGAAAAGTGCTGATCCATCAGGACGGGGGCAGTACTACATGAAGAATAGGATACTCTACAGGAGAGCAGGAAGGGGAGACAACCTATACGGTCAGTTGGTCGTCCCGAAAGCTCACCGGTCCCAGATTCTTCATATGGGGCATACCATCTCCTTTAGTGGACACATGGGTATTGCCGCCACCATGCAGCGGATTTCCTGCCATTACTATTGGCCGGGAATGACAGATGATGTGCGTCGGTATGTGAAGTCATGCCCTGAGAGCCAGAGGGTGGCACCGAAACACTGGACAGCACCGGTGGTGTTGGGTGAGATGCCCATAATGAACTCTCCTTTCGAGAGGGTAGCCATCGATATCGTGGGTCCACTTCCCAGGACTAGGAAGAGGAACATGTATATACTCACAATGGTGGATTGCTGTACAATGTGGGGTGAAGCCATACCGTTAACCACGATAGACTCAAAAAGAGTGGCGGACGCACTGATGGAGGCCTTTACCAGATTAGGCTTTCCGGATCAAATTCTGACGGACAATGGGTCTCAGTTTTGTGGAAAACTCATGGAGGAGGTATTTAGGGTTTTTCACTCTAACCACATACATACCAGCCATTACCATCCTCAAGCCAATGGACAAGTAGAGCGTTTCAACGGCACGTTGATGACAATGCTCAGGAAACTAGCGCAGGAAAAACCTGATAGGTGGGATGAATATATCCCAGCCGCACTCTTTGCCTATCAGGAAGTTCCTCATGGCTCAACAGGACTACCACCCGCTACGTTGCTGTTTGGTGTCCAATCAAAGGACCGTTGGAAGCCATGTTGAGGAGTTGGACTGAAGAGGGGATGTCAGAAGAAGTGATCTCATCCTATAAATACGTGGAGGAACTGAAAGAAAAACTCCACAAGGGATGGACTCTGGCAAATCAAAACTTGAAAAAGGCCAGGAAAAGACATGCGGCTTACTACAACCGTAGGTCTAAAGAAAGATCTCTAGAGGTGGGAGATAAAGTTTTGTTGCTACTCCCAACGGGAAACAACAAACTGGAGATAGGTTGGCAAGGACCATTTCCCGTGGAAAGGGTGATATCCAGAACCAACTATCAGATCCGGATCCGGGGAAAGTCGAAGATTTTCCATATCAACCTCTTGCGGAAATACGAAGAGAGACCCGGAGACAAGGCAGCTCACCTCATGGCAATGGCAGTTGCAGTGGAGACGGAAGTGGGAACCAACGAGGGCAGGGAATATCCCTTAGTACACCAGGAAACCTATAGGGATGTGCAAGTGAACCCTGATCTGACCTCCCAGGAGAGGGAAAGGATAACCGAGGCTCTCAAGTCTCATAAGGAGATACTGACTGATAAACCAGGACGAACGAGGTTGGTGGAGTTCGAGATGACTTTGACCACGCAGGAACCTGTTCGTCAAAAGGTTTACCCAGTGCCATTCTCTAAAGAAAAGGCCCTGGAGGAGGAAATACAAAAACTGCTGGAGGATGACGTGATTGCACCATCCACATCCCCATACAATGCAGGGGTAGTTTTGTTACGGAAACCAAGTGGAGAACACCGGTTGTGTATAGACTACCGACTTCTGAACAGTCACACACAATTTCAGGTGGAACCTTTGCCGAATCCAACTCAGTTATTCGCTAGGCTCCATAAGGCTCGGTACTTTTCAAAGGTGGATCTGAGTCGGGGGTATTATCAGATACCAGTAAAACCGGAGATACGACCACTGTTGGCTTTCAGTACACCCAGTGGACACTACGAATTCAAGGTCATGCCCTTTGGACTCAGCAATGCACCTAGTGTGTTTACACTCACGATGAGGACTTTACTAGATCCGTTACAGGATCCATTCATCATCTCATTCATGGATGATATTCTGATTTCCAGTGACAGCTTGGATGACCACTTACAATCCTTGGAGAGAGTGTTTAATAGGCTCAAGGAAGCAGGGCTTACTGCTCGTCCAACCAAGTGCATGATTGGTTACCAGACTCTGGAATTTCTAGGTCACACCATCACTCCAGGACATATAGTCCCAGAAGAAAAGAACCTGGAGAAAATCAGAAATGCACCAAGGCCAAAAACGAAGGAGGATGTGCGATTTTTCTCTCGTTGTGTGGGTTCTACCACAAATTTATCCCACATTTCACTGAACTGGGAGCTCCGTTGACGGAAACCTTGAAAAAGGGATTACCGGACCAAATCATTTGGACACCAGAATGTGAGAATGCCTATAGTCAGTTAAAGGAGGCCTTGGTCAGCAAACCTGTATTACAGCTCCCTGACCTTTCCAAACCATTTGTGTTGAGAACAGATGCGAGTGGGATTGGGATTGGGGCAGCCTTGTTACAGGAAGGAAAAGACGATGCTTCGGTTTTGAAACCTGTAGCATACGCAAGTAAGAAACTTCTACAGGCGGAGAGGAATTATTCAACCGTCGAGAGAGAGTGATTTTCCCTCGTATGGGCAGTGCAAAAATTCCAGCCATATTTCTATGGAGTTAAGTTTCGAGTCCAGTCGGATCATCAGCCCCTGATGTTCCTGGCTACTTCTCAGAAGCTCAACGCCAGTTTGATGCGGTGGTCGTTGTTAATTCAACCCTATAATTTCACAGTGGAGTACATTCCTGGGAAGGAAAATGTTGGAGCGGATTTCTTGTCAAGACAACCAGCTCCTGAAGAAGAGGAATGAATCATCTGGATTGAATTCATGGTGGAGAAGAGTGAGATGGACTACTCTCTTAAGAGGGGGCCTATGTCACGAGATCGCCATGAGTTAACCAGATAATGATAATACAGAAAGTTTGCTTAGTGCATATGTTTGAGGACACAAGTTGTTTCAACAAATCCAGGAAATGTAACTGCACGTGTTTACATCTGGTCGACGGATCGGGAACACTCAGTGGTGAGGGAGACGGGTCCCGGCATCGCTTTGACAGTTTGTCAACATTTGAATACAGATGGAACCCGTCGGATCCTGGTTGCAAGCGGATGTCAGCCATCACAGGTCGGGCAGAGTTAACAGATGCAGATGTGTAGGGGAAGTGGGTGAGCTGAATCATACATCGCTTTGACAGTTTATAAACAGGTCGGATTGGAAGCGGAAGTACTCAGCTCGGAAGTAAACAGTCCGTCTGTCATGTAGAATTTCCCGACATAAAACGGAAGGATGGCTGGAATTGTCACCCCTCGACAGCAGATTGGCAGTTTGTTGTGGAAACTGTTGTTGGGATCATACAGTAACTCGCTGGCTTGTTGGGGAGGTCAAAACAAGTGATGACAACTTTGAAAGTGACTAGGCCAGGGAAAATGGTTTTTTGACAATGGATGATATGTCCAAATAACACCTGTGTGGACCGGAAGAATACCGTCACGTGACCAATTTTAGGTTTTGCCATAAACCATGATTGGGAGAAGCAGTGTTGACCAAAACCGTGGATTATGATGGACGTGTTTGTGGGAGAGCTCTACAGTGTTAGATTAACTGAATATTAACTAGCATGTGTCGTTATGGCAAAGTGTAGTAGCCATCCCGGAATGAGGCGGTTTTGCCTAAGGTAGAATCTATTATAATTAGTTTTAATTAATATAGGCTGTAGCCTTGTTAAAACTAGAGTGATACTTAGCACTGTTAGTTGAGAATAGATTAGTGAAGTGTTGATAAGCTTTACTAGTTGAGAATTGAGTAATGAGGGATAATTGGGATAGTCCAGTAGGGGTCCCTGGTGGGCGGGGTTCCGCATTCTGTTTGTTGATTTTTTTTTCTTGTCTTGGCCTGATGATAACCTATGTGTTCAGTCATCTGTCTCTGACAGAGTAGGTTCACTGTATTTTCTGAGCGAGGCCGATGGCCACGATCATCTAATAGAGATCAGTGACGGGGAGGCTATCACCAGTTGTTTGATTTATTTCACAGGTTCCTCTGGTTGGAATGAAGAACCCGGAACAACTAAAAATCCGATCCCGGATAGAGTTTGGCGCAGGAAGGTTGACCAGCAATTTTATCAAAGAGCTTATGCTAGAGGAAGATGATCAACATTGCTCAGTGGAGCTGAATGGTATATGTATCCTACAGGATAAATACCGAATGAGTTTAGGCCATACCAGTTTTAACACACCAGTAGTGATGGATATTCAGTTCACTTATGACTAGAACAAAAATAAAGGACTCTATTGGAGTTTAATAGTGAGAACTATAGAAAATTTAGCAAGAGACAAGAAGTCCTGTTCATAGGACAGTGTTCCATGTTTTTTTCACCGCGCCGGAATTATGAAGCCGGAGTTTCTATAAACTAATAGGAACCGTTGTGTTAGGAACAATAATAGTTAGTTAGTTAGTTAGTTAGTCGCGGTTCCAACTTCACGGCAACGGGTCGTCCCCATATTGCTCCGTTCCTGTGCCAGTGAATATCACACAAAATGCTCCTCACTGCCCTATGTGAACAATGGAATAGACAGAAGTGTCGGCAAGCCAACAGCCCACACAGGTACACTGTGCATAAAGCCGCCGCCAGAATGCAAACACAAAAGTCTTCCACAAAAAATACAGTTCATCGTTGATGGAAACGGCAGTCACCAGAAAGACTTCATTGACCCGGGTTTTATCCCACATGGCTTTGTCTCTTTCCGCAGGGCGACCCACCGAAAGCGCCGCACAAAGCACGAACTCCGTAGCTACAGCGCTGACTCCCAGGAGTCTCCCGAAAAAAGCACTCGTGAACCGAAAAGGCAAACTAGTCAATCCAGCAACAGCCGGCCGCTATCGTTCCGAACACGCAGTTCACGCTAAAAACAACCGCGGACCGATGCAAAAGCATTCCACACGAAATTCACAACTCACAGTGTCGCGCCACGCACTCACTCAGTAGCAGGGCGACGGAACCATAGCCTCCTTAGTCGCCTCTTACGACGTGCATGGTAGGCAACAGTGTTACTATTCTTTGCTCCCCCGTATGGGCCCCGGCAACACACGGGGGACAATAATAGTATTTTCCACGGATTACATATTTACATTGGATTCAGATCTCATGGTCATCAGAGTTCCTGGGGGAGGACATGTCTGGAGAGAAGGACACGACTTCGGTGAGGTCTATTGTGATGAGTCTTGTGGTGTCGTCTGATCCTTGCCTTGATGTGTGCACTATGATCCTGAACTTTGAGGGCTGACATATACATTTAGGTTATTATACACGACACACATTTTTCTTCGCATACACGTCTCATATACGTTACACTTTTCTTTTAATAAATTAATCTTTATTAATTTTTGGAAGCAAGAGTTGTTGAGTATGT
The DNA here is from genome assembly GCA_963921405.1 of Cepaea hortensis. Classification (NCBI taxonomy): domain Eukaryota; kingdom Metazoa; phylum Mollusca; class Gastropoda; order Stylommatophora; family Helicidae; genus Cepaea; species Cepaea hortensis. Next base: position 107,880,835 of record OY992883.1, on the reverse strand, counting down.
TGCGTTGGGGAAGTGTGAGAGGGGGCATAGTACGACAGTGAGAGAGTGATAGGAAAAGGTGTCCACGGGCTGATGGAGTGTGTTGGACGGAAGCTGGTGGATTCTCCAGGATATTGATAGGGAAAAAATATTATAATGTGGGTGTTGACTCTCTTCACTCCAGGGACGACACTTTAAAGGAGGAAACGACAGCCACAAACACGGGGTGGCACGATTTATTGCCTGGCATCTGGTCAGGTGAATTCAGCAGATATATATGTCATATGAAACGAATAAATTAATTATACTCTACCTGAAATACTTAAAACACATTGCCATTTATATTTTTCGAACCTGGAGCATTTGATATCTGCAATTAAGTTTTTCTTTCTCATCAACATTGGTTGGAACCGCTGAACTGCTAAATCCTTGGCATATTTTAGCAATCGTTTATTGTTCTTGTTGTTGTTATTGTATATGGGGAGCGGCTAGCCTAGTGGCTAGATTGCCGGACTTTTATTCGGGAGACCCGGTTTCAAATCCTCGGTAAGGTGTTGCGTTTTCAATCTGTAGGAGGCAAAAAAGAAAACTCTCACCTGCACAGTTCGCGGCGACTGCACTAGCCAGGCGGCCTTAACGCCTCAGGCTCAATACCTCCCCCCCCCCTCCCTCCGCCATACAAATGCAAGGTAATATATTGGCAGTAAATGAGAGTTGTTGTTTTTTTGTTGACAGTTTATTGTTCGTCGAGTACACTGCACGAAACGTTGTTTTTCTTTGCTAACTTTATGCCTGCAATTTAACAGTTGTTGATAGTTGGCCGAGCATGGATTTTTATGGCCTGTAGACTGTACAAGCATTCCTTAAGACTGATTAACTCTCTCTTTCCCTCCATAAAACATTCGATTGCTCGCTTTGCTAATTGCAAGTTCCGTTCTACCAATATAAGATTTGTTCGTGGCTTGTGAAGAATTGATGTAAAGTGCTCCAGACAACCTAAAGATGATCCGTCTCCAACTGGACATCTGTGGCGTAGACGCTCATTGTTACACTGGAACCCAGATTGTAAATTCATAGTATTCTTCATATTATGCGTCTCTCATTACTGGAACCACACTTAAATTTATGTCGTTTCACTTTGTTACTGTGATCTCAATCAGCTGTCGCTTATACATAAGCTTGACACTATAATGACGTAAGTTATTAAAAGTGAGGAAAGGAGCTCCACAGAGCTATATCACAGTCAGTCTTACTATACGCGAGCTAATCATAAACAATTAGCAGAAAAGTGGGGAATTATGAGGAAGCTATGGAGATGTGCTCTTATATAAAAATGGCGAGAACACTGTTGGCGAATAAAAAGAGCAATGTAGATATCTTGAAAGAAAGTAACTCACAAAGAGAACTTCCTCCGAAGTCGGAGAGTGTCTGCCTGTACGGCGAGGAACCACCAGTCTGCACACCAATAAGCCAGACATGGGACAACGGATACTCACGCAAACCTCAGTCCGGTATAACATCACACTGATGTTGGACAACAGGATGCCTGCATACGACATACAGGACTTCGCGTTAGAGCTCAAGCCAACGAACACAAGCAAGCAAGCAAGCAAGCACAAAGAGAACTGGTTACTTATATCAGAATAAGACAGCCCGTATTCTTTGCCATGTCATCAGAATAGGATAGCTAGAGTTTGTCGCCACAATGTGATCGTTTGAGGCGAAGAAAGGCGGGTTAAGACCAGGAGAGAAGATGCTGGAGAATTTGACATGGCATGGAGTGACGTCGGTATCAGAAATGGCCTGCCTCACAAGAGATTGAAGGACAGACATGATCAACAACACACGGCATGGGCTATATAATTAGAAGTCCTGGTAACTAACAGGCACTCTCGAACAAGATCAAGATATCAAGCCGTCAACGACACAAGATACTATAGAAGGCCAAGAAGATTCGAAGACAGACCATGAAAGGAAAATAGATGGAACCTCAGGAGGGACGGCAACTGGTAAAACACTCCCTGAAGAAAAACCCACCATGAGACGGGAGGGGAACACAATTACACCAGGCCTTACAAGTGTGCGACTCTGACCAGACATGTGAAACCACAACAAGGATGAAACAAACACAATGACAACCAATCAGAATCCAGGAAGCGAAAATATGCAGCCTCAACACATCACTGAGCACTGAAAAGGTAACAACGTCAGTACTAGACAACCCAGAGAAGTATGTGAGGATCGTATCGTCGTACGTACTCAACAACATTGAAACGGAGGCCCTTGCATACGGATTAAAATTCTGCATAAAGCCTAAACACATCAACCGTGTTGAGTCGCAAGCACAGTTTGAAATGTTGTTTGATCAAGTCTCCAAGTTATCACCTACTTCTGCTGAGTCGGTTTGGGTGGCTGAAGGCCAAACTGGTAGACTTAGAACACCAGTATCGCACAACATCCTCCAAACAGACATGTCCGCTGACCAACGAACACCTTACTGCGTTAAAAGCGTTAAAGGCTAACGAAACCTTCGCAATACTGAAACCTCACAAAGGGAGTGGTGCAGTACTGATGGACATGCCAGACTACCAGAGAAAAATGGAAGAAATATTATCAGATGAATCTAAATTCAGGGTAGATCAAAAAGTAAACAAGTCGGAGGACCTGGATGCAATAATGAGGAAAGAGATCCAGTCACTTGTGAATGCGGGACTCATCAGTGAGGCCACTGCAAAAACGCTCACACCACGTGGCTCCCAAACTCCTCAGATGTACGGTCTACCCAAACTTCACAAGCCTGGTATCCCGTTACGACCTATCCTGTCCATGGTTAACTCTGCACAACACCGAATGGCGAGATGGCTAGCCGAAATTTTAAAGCCAGTACCACAGTCCTTCGATCCAACAATACTCAGAGATACATTCGAACTGGTGGAATTATTGGATACTATTCATTGGCACCTTGCCGTCTTGACAGACGATAGTTTGTGCTTTAAAAAGGCATAATAACTTTTACTTATGGAAGTAAAAAAAAAAAAAATTGTATTTACCAATTCACATGTAGATGCCAGGCATTCTACATCGGTAGAACAGAGAGACAGCTGAAAAAAAGAGTGTCAGAATGCATACCTCAATGGGTCGACAAGATACGATACACAGGCGATGCTAGTCTAGTGGGGCCGAACCACCGGAAGCTCCCCACGTCTTCAATTGGTAGGGACATTATCGAAAGCGGCCATGTGGTTGACAGAGACATTACCTTTCGCGTGTTGTTTAACACGCAAAATACTCGCTTGTTAAAGTTTGCAGAAGTAATTATGATCAATCAACGCAAGCCAGATTTGTGCAAACAGAAAGACGTGTTAGTCAGCTTAAAATTACCGTGGTAGACAATTGACATTACTGTACGAATATGTGTATATTTCAACTTGAAGGATTTATCTAGTTAATTTACTTTACGTTGTGTGATGTCTGCAGTATGTACATGACAAGATGCAGCGAAATATGCCAGGCAATAAATCGTGCAATCTATTGTTTGTGTCTTCGTTATTCAAATGTTTTAATGTTCTTTTAGTAGTTGTCTCTCCTCGCAACCAATATTTCAAGATCCAATCCGCTTCTGATTATTCCATTTCATTAGAGTCAAAAGTGCCCTTTCTCCCAGTTCTTGCCTCTCCCTGACATAACTCCCCATATCAACAAGATAACAGATGGTGAATGTGAAACAATCAAGGGAAGTAATTATCCGGACATGCCAAGTAATATGTTGACCGGCAACCGCTCTCATCATTATGCGGTCGTGCGGTGTGTAACATTATCGCTCAGTCAGACGTGGTTTAACTTAAGGGCAGTGCTGTCAAAGTCTTGCTTAGGGCAAGGAATATGGCTCGTATCTTGACAAGTGTGATACTAACTATGCTTATCAAATAACACGAGGCTAACAGCCGATAATATAATTCGCGCTATTTATAATTCGCGCTATTTATTCGCGCACTGCACACATCAGAAACAATACAAGCTACGCGCAATCACAATTCGCAATATCCAATACATTATAAATGCAAGCAATCAATACATCAATATAATAATACATCAATGCACTCCACTTACAAGTCACACAGACAGGCGTTCCATCTCCAACGTTCATACAGGCTAGCTCTCAAGACATGCATCAAACTCTCAAGCCGCTTTCACACGTCAGTCCCTAACGGCCACCAAGCCTAGTCTGCCTGGACTTTCAGCACACAACACAGTTGTGCTCGCGTCAGCCCGCGTGACCCCTCAATGTTCACGCTGCGTTCCAGCTGACCACCGACTGGTTAGTATCGCTCAGCGTTGATTACCTGGCATTGTTGAAGACGCCGCGTTATAGCTGTAGTGCTTATAATAGATTAGCGTTGCATTGTCGGGCGTTGGTGCGGACAACGCGTTATCACTCTGGGTGAGACTCTGACATTCTCCCCCCCCCCTCATTCTCATGAAAGGTTTTCCTGTCATGTACTCTATATAGCTGTTCTTTATCTTGTCAGAATCGAACTTTGCACTTCATCTGACGTAACTTTTTAGTTTGTCTTAATATGTACAGGTGATTAGTAAACAATATGCATACAAATCCCATGCCTACCCATCAAGCATACTGGTCACGTACAATCAATTCCATGGTTTTTACCTCGCTGAGACACAGCCAGTCCGGTAGTTACGGCTAACTTGCCCTTACCTCTCCACCAAAAAGAAAATTACAAATAATCAGGTGAGTCTGTGAGTATCTACCTATAATCTACCCTTATCTCATAGAATATCCAATGAAGGTCTTCAGTTTTGGTAAGTTTTCCCATATACACATGACGTCACATTGACGTGATACCTATTAGGCAAACATGGTAGTTTCAATACATATCTACACATCACCAACAATATTTAGTTATGTCCCTTGGTTATGGAACAAAAGTTAAGGACAGTAATTTTATCATGCTTTCAACAAAATAAATTACAAGTAACATTTTCTTTCTTAGTGTCATAATTTGATCCTCATTGACAAAAGTGCACAAAAGATCACTTTTGTGAAAAAGTAATCAAGCCATGATGCTGAGATTACATCTAACAAAACTCGACATATACAATTTCGTATATGGACATATTTCATACCCAAATTTTCATACAATTGTCATAAATTTATAAACATTTTATTATGGTATTCTAACTTTCAAATTAATATGGACATCTAACGGAAGTGTAGAGCTGTGTTGTTGCACACTCAAGGTCTCTCGTTTTAGATGTACTTTAAATATACGGAGCACCCAGATGTCATCAGCTGTTGGATCGCTTCTTCCGTCTTATCCTCGGATTAGGTTGTCAAGGTCATCATTCGTACTTGTTAAAACGTCGTGGACCATCTTTGTAGCTGTACTCAGGATTACTTGGCGCTGTTCAAGCTCAGTAAGTCTTTGGGTCCTGTAGTACTGTCCTGTGACACTTGTGGTGTCTATTTCTTATAATACTACATATTTACAATAATAATGGCATTCTTCCACATTTCTCACAATTATACGACCCATTCATTCACATAATAATAACAATATGTACACAATATATTTACAATGGGAGATTAAATCTTCGCTATCACGATGTTCTTCACAGCGTAACTGACATAAAGTCACAATTGGCTGTGGTGTTGAGCACGTTGCAGTTTATACACCATCTGCAATGTGCTCGGGTGTTACCTGGCTATTGGGTGAGTCGTATGGACATCTCGATAGAAGATCGGCCAGAGAGTTATGTGAGCCTCGTATATGTCTGATTTCGAAGCTATAGTCCTGTAGAAGAAGGGACCATCTGGCCACTCTGTGGTTACTTGGGGTACCACTGGTGATGAATGTCAAAGGGCTATTGTCTGTTTCAATAATGAAATGTTTACCTAAAAGAAATCTCGAAAGTTTACGTACCGAGAACGCAAGAGCGAGGGCTTCAAGTTCCGGCGTGCTGTAATTTCGTTCACTGGTGTTCAATTTCCGGGAGACGTAGTATACCGTGTACAATATTTGGTCGTGCTCTTGAAGCAGTACCCTCCTATGGCTACGGAGCTCGCATCGCATCTTAGTCTGAAAATAGTGCTAAGATCAGGTAATTTTAGAATAGGTTCACTGGAAAAATAAGATAATACTTTCGCAAATGCAGGCCTTAAACATTCGCTATTTACAATCACATTTGTTTGTTTTTTTGTTGTTAGTAAATCAGTGAAACATTTGGTCAATTCCGCAAAATGAGGAATAAATTGTCTATAGTAATTCAAAAGACCTAACACACTTCGCAACTCTTTTTTGGTTGTCGGAAGCGACAATTTCAAAATTCTAGACATGATGTTATCGTCAGTTGATATGAAGCCATTTGAGATCTTATAGCCCAAAAATGTAATTTCTTGAAAGGCTATATCAACTTTGGATGGTTTTATTGTCATTCCATGTTGTCTAATCCTGTCGAATGTCTGCTGTAGTGCTGTTATGTGGTCTGTCATGTTCCTTGTATGTATGCAAATGTCATCCATGTACCAAATGATATTGGAAATGCCTGTTAAAAGTCGTCTTGTCATTCTGACAAAGGTTGCTGGAGCATTAACTAACCCGAATGGCAACTTGCACCATTCGTATAGTCCCCAGGGTGTGGCAAATGCTGTCAGATATATACTGTTAGCATGTACAGGTATTTGCCAGTAACCTTTTGTCATGTCCAGTTTAGTAAAGTAACGTGAGTCAGTCAGTTCAGTTAGTATGTCTTCACAGTTGCTCATTGGTTCTAAATCCAACTGTGTAATGCTGTTGAGTTTCCTATAGTCAACACAGAGTCTTATTGTGTTGTCCTTTTTCTTCACAATGACAATGGGTGAACAAAAATGTGATTGTGAACGTCGGATGATATGGTTTGCTTCTAAGTCAATAATTTCTTGTTGTAATTTGTCTTTGTGGTGTATAGGAATGGAATATGGTCTGCATTTTATTGGGATGTCAGACGTCAAAATAATATGATGATGCACTAAGTCTGTCTGTCCTGGGTTGTTAGAAAAAATTAAACTGTAGTCTTGTAATACTTGTCTGCAACTGTCAGTCTGTGTCTGCGTCATTTTGGGATTTACCTTTATGTCCTGTAAGTTGGTTGTCGTGTCTAGTACTGGTGTTGGTATCTCGTCAGTATCGTTGTCGTCTGTCGTCTGTCTGGTCCACTATTGTTGTGCTTGCTGTCGTCTCTACTTGTTCGTCGTCCCTGTGGTAATATGGTTTAGGCATGTTAATATGAAAAATCTTGTGTTTGTCCTTAACTGCAATTTCGTAATCTACTGTCGAAATTTGCCGTAACACTTTAAACGGCCCTTGACATGAGTCTGTGAGAAGATGTCTGTCACTTGGCAATAAGAGAAGAACGTCCTGTCCTGGTGTCAGAGTAATGTTTCTATTTCCTCTGTTAGCGTATTGTCGGTAGATAGCACCAGATTTTTGTAGTGCTTCTTTTGCTAACACACATGATTTCATGATTCTATCGCGCAATGATATTACATGTTCATACGATGAAATGGGTGTAAATATTGTTTTACTTTCAGTTAATATAGACTGGTACAATGATAATGGGCCGCGTGGTTTGGCACCATACACTATTTCAAATGGTGAGAATCCAGTGCTGGAATGTGGCACTTCCCTATATGCAAATAAAATAGCAGGTAGATACGTGTCCCAGTCTTCGGGATGTTCTTGGGTTACTTTAGAGAGCATATGTTTAAGATCGCCGTTGATCTTTTCTATGATACCTGTGGAGTGTGGGTGGTACGGGCTGTTAAAGCATTGCTTCACCCCCACCATCTTAGTAAATGCTTGTGTAGCTGCGGCAATAAACTGGCTACCCCGATCTGAAAGGATGGTATCAGGGAATCCTACCCTTGCAAAAATATGGAAGAATACTTCCGTGATGTCTTTGGAAGTTATATTCTTCATCGGAATGGCTTCTGGCCACCGACTACATAAATCAATTATTGTAACAATATATTTGTTTCCTCTTGATGTTATGTGGTTAAGAGGACTAACTATATCGACCGAGATCTTTTCAAACGGTCTACTTGCCAAATCAGTGATTTACAGTTCTGCTTGCAGGTGTTTCCCCTTTTTAACAAGCTTTTGGCAGATGTCACACGATCTGCAATACAATTTGGTATCACTGCAAAATTTAGGCCAATAGAATTGAGTAAGTAACCTTGCTCGTGTTTTAGCATACGCCATTTGCCCTGCAAAGGGTATGTCATGCGCTAGCTGTAATGCTTGGTTGCGGTTTTCTGAAGGTAGCACTGTTTGTTCTGTAGTGCTAGAACCTTTGGTATAGTACCGTGTCAGAATTCCGTTTTTCAGAGCAAAATACCATTTAGCGTTCTTTGCTACTCTTGGCTTTTGGCCTATTAATTTAAAATACTTTTGCAACGATCGATCAGCTTTTTGAGCTGTTATAAATTTCTCCCTGGTTGTTTCAGGAGATGTTACAACTGGGCTTATTAGCTGTAAAGCCTCTGTCTGATCGATTCGATCTTGCATTTGAGCAGTAGATCTGGTTACCGCATTTGTACTATCAAGGTTATCATGTACATTACAACTTGGTGTTACATTTACACAACTACATTCCTGTGATGACATTGCCGAATTGGCATACATACATTCATTTACAGGTGGTAATACATCATGAATGGTGATTTGTGATGGTGTTGGAATGGTATTATCAATGTTACAAGTGACAGTGGATATAATACTGTCATGTGGCATATCATTCACCTCTGGAAGGTTACCAATGATGACATCGCAACAAGGATTGGTCAATGCTGCGCATTTGACCTTTCCGGTGAGGAATGGTGTACTTATGTATGCCCATGCAAGCGGGTATCTCTCGATGTTACCCGAGAAAGTTCTGCATGTAACATATTTACCACTATATTGTGATGGTAAGATATAGTTTCTCTTAATGTCAATGAGGGTACTGCCGCTATCCCGTAAAACGGTGGCAGCTCTGCCGATAATATACCCATGGTGGATATTTAATTTCCCTTGGGAGTTGACTACTAAATTGGCTTCCTCATTTGTAACAGGAATGGAATGGCCACATGTCAAAATGCCATCCTCATGAAATTGATCACAGATAGTACATTTGTCGTGTTGAAACACATCAATAGAATGTGCTGCGTTTACATTTTGATCTTCTATACTTTCATCTTCTGATGAAGAACTATCAATCATGGCTGCAATCGCCTTTCTGGACATAGCTTTGGCTTTACAATCTTTCCGCCTGTGGCCGAACGCCTTACAAAGGAAGCATTTGGTGTTCCGTCTGTATATCTTTCTCTCTTTGTCTTGCTTCACTATGTAGTTTTGTAAGTACGACATGTAACCAGGATGTTGGTCACACATATCAGTTTCGTGGTGTGACAAATGACAATATTTACATTTATTAATCTGTTCAGTAGATTGCCTATAGTGCTTTTGTTTGTTGTAGGGCACTGACTTAGATCTATCATATGTAGCGGCTGCCACAAAGTCTGTGCTAGTCAAACCAGTAATGAAACATTGCTTATTGGCTGAAAAATAACCTGAACCACGACTTTCAATCTGTTGTACACTTTCACACTGACATTCCAATAGAAATTTCGAAAATGGAGGTGGGAGAGATGTGATAATTTTATCTCTCAATATAAGATCTGTCAATTTATCAAAATTATCATTCACTTTGGCTGCTGACAGCCACTTAGAAAAACCATTCTGTATTTCTGAGATGTAATCAGAGAACGTTTGTGTTTGTTTAGGATACAATTTACCAAACTGTTCTCTGTAGCCTGCTTCATCTAGCAGAAAATGGGACATAATTTTTGTCTTAATATAATGATAATCTTTCTTCAGGTCATTTGGAATTGACTCTATCACTTTCAGAGGTTCTCCAGAATGACTTCTCATGTATATTATACTCCATTCTGACTTTGGGATCTGGTAATGATCCATAATACATTCAAAATTTTGGGTGAAAGCTGCTATGCAATCACCTGTGGTGTAACTTTTAATCAGCCCTTGGTATTTCTTATATGGCTGGTGTTTGTCAGCTTTTCTATCTTCCTTTTCTTTGGAAGTTTCTGCTTTCAGCTGTTCAATTTTTAGCTGCACATCAAGTTCCTCTCTTTTGCTCTGAGCTACAATTTCAGCTTTTCTTATTTCTGCATCTATTTCTGCTTGCTTAAGTTTTAAATCAGCGTCTGATTCTGCTTGCTTAAGTTTTAAAGAAGCTTCTGCCTGTTTCAAAGCAGTATCTGATTCTGCCTGCTTAAGTTTTAAAGAAGCTTCTGCCTGTTTCAAAGCTCTTTCGGCTGCTCTTTCATCACGCTCATTAACCTTTTCCTGTTGTAGGAGGTATTCTGCAAACTTTTTCTCACTCCAGGCTCTCAACTCTTCACCAGAAAGGTTCATCTTTAAACCCATGTCGATGCATTCGTTTAAACTAGACATGATGAACAAAATGTATGATGAAATAGATAGACACAAAATTAATAACGTTGTTAGTAATTTAATTTCAAAAGTTTACAGTACTTAATATTACAGCTTGTGTTTAGGCCTGCTGAACGAAAATATAAGGAAGAGAAAAAAAAATTATACTCAAGTACTCCTGAGGCAATGTGTCGGACAATGGCTGAACAGTACTGCCCGAAACCACACTGGCTTTTAATTCAGGTCGACCAAAAAATTTCGGAGTTTTCAAGGGACAGGTGTAGATGAGACCAAACAACCTGTTATTTTTGGAGCAATAGAAATTAGAACATGTGCAAGTGTGTGGTGTATGTAATGTCACTTAAGTTTTTATAGGTTTGTATGTCGTCAAGTATTGTTGTTAGTCGTATCACCACACTCAACAACTCTTTTTTCACACTTTCCAAACGTTCCGCTAACACTACTTCAACTCAATGAGATTCAAGGACATGGCCGCCATTTTGTTTTTATCACTTCAGTAACTCGGTTGAAATTTACTAAGTCCAAAAACGCACTTATAGTTTCGATATATTAACTAGAAAGATGGTATTTATCTATTAAATTATAACCTACACGCTCGTATTTGTTCAAAACTCGCACTTTATACCAATAATTGATTCACACACACAAACTCGACAACAGACGCCATTTTTACAATTAGTTAACACTCTATTTTTCGTATTTCACGGTTCACATCTAATGAGGACGTAGACCCCACGTTCGCACTTGTCAAAGTCTTGCTTAGGGCAAGGAATATGGCTCGTATCTTGACAAGTGTGATACTAACTATGCTTATCAAATAACACGAGGCTAACAGCCGATAATATAATTCGCGCTATTTATTCGCGCACTGCACACATCAGAAACAATACAAGCGACGCGCAATCACAATTCGCAATATCCAATACATTATAAATGCAAGCAACCAATACATCAATATAATAATACATCAATGCACTCCACTTACAAGTCACACAGACAGGCGTTCCATCTCCAACGTTCATACAGGCTAGCTCTCAAGACATGCATCAAACTCTCAAGCCGCTTTCACACGTCAGTCCCTAACGGCCACCAAGCCTAGTCTGCCTGGACTTTCAGCACACAACACAGTTGTGCTCGCGTCAGCCCGCGTGACCCCTCAATGTTCACGCTGCGTTCCAGCTGACCGCCGACTGCTTAGTATCGCTCAGCGTTGATTGCCTGGCGTTGTTGAAGACGCCGCGTTATAGCTGTAGTGCTTATAATAGATTAGTGTTGCATTGTGGGGCGTTGGTGCAGACAACGCGTTATCACTCTGGGTGAGACTCTGACAAGTGCAACAGACGGCTGTTAGTTGATGTGTGACATTTCAGCTGTCACTATTATTATATGCATGTCCTTTACTGAAAGTAGCAAATAAACTTAAGTATTGTGTGGCTGTTTGTTATTGCCATGACTCCGATGACGTCATGGCATAGTTAAGCCATAACCCAGGTCAGAGATTAGAGGTTATGGCAGTGTTCAGCAAGTGAACACCGGCACGTGAAAAGTTAATACTTTTCACACAACGTGAAAACTTTGGGGACTGACTTCCCAGGTCAACAGAAAGTGGGGTCAGGATAGGGCATTCTAGTCGTGGGTTTCATCGAGTACGGACCACATTCAGATAGAGTAATGGCCAACACTGCGCCACTCTTTTAAAGAGCTAGTGTGTGCTAGGAGAGTATTGTGAAGTCCAGCGTTGTATATCTGAGTGTTATAATGATGGTGGTCATCCTAGTTTGTGTAGCCCAATACACGTATGCAACTATAACTGACGATTAAGTCGACTACTGTTCGAGTTCACAGCTGTTCGAGTTATACCTCGTACTGTTGTAAGGTGGTGAAACGTGGGTAGAACATTAGTAATCATCAGCAAAGTTAAGTGCTGAGAAACGACCAGGGTGCCGACTGGAGAAGAGGAGAAGAATTAGTTATATCCCTTTTGGACCCGAGCAGCAAGAAAGAAGACGTGTTTACAAAAGGTGGCCATTAAATCGGCCAACCCATAGCGCAGTAGCATCCTGGCAGTTATTTGGTAGGCAATTTTACTTTAAGTAGTTTGACATTGTTTTTCTGAACGACCATCGAATTCAACGCAATGCGGTCTGCATCAAAAGCGCCTGCAGCAGATTTTGAACCCTCAGCTTGGTATATCGGGGAATAGTGAAACGTGCATACCTCTGGTAATAAGTCTAGATGGCAAGTTGCCCTCTCTTTCCTGCCTAGATAAATCTCGTAAAATTCCGAGAATCCTCTCTGACGTATCTTCACCTGAATGTGGTAGAGGAGATGAGGGTTTCAATGACCACAACAGCTACGCTGACACTTGTAGGGATTTCCGTGGAATAAGATGAAGTGAGACACGAACCTCCTGCGTAGGGGGAGAGGGGGGGGGGGCATACATGAGACACAAACCTGCTGTCGTGGAGGCAGACACGAGACACAAACCTGTTGCCTTGGAGGCAGACATGATACACAAACCTACTTACTGCCTTGCAAGCAGTCAGGAGACACAAACCTGCTGCTTTGGAGGCAGGCTTGAGACACGAACCTACTTACTGCCTTTAAGGCAGACCTGAGACACAAACCTACTGCTTTTGAGGCAGACAAGGGGACACAAACCTACTGCCTTGGAGGTAGACAAGCGGACATAAATCTGCTGTCCCGGAGGCAGACTTGAGCCAGTCAAATGCTAGGGAAATCTAGGCTCCTAAATAAACACAGAATCCTTAATTAATATGTTGTACGATTGATTGCCTGGCATATTTCGCTGCATCTCCTCAGGTACATACTGCAGGCTTCTAATATGAAATGAACTGATGAATCATATTTTGGCTGAAATACATAACACATAGTATTTGATACTGATAAAATGTCGATCAATGGTATCCCCAAGGTAATCGCAGAGTCATTGTGAAATCTTTCTGTGGGCACAACTCCGGTTTTAAATGCCTAATTTCTATGGCTTCGATGTATCTGAGTAATTGGTTATTGATCGTCGAATACATCATACGTCTCTTTCCTGTCTTTCTTTTTCTGTGTGAACTGGTTGGTTGCATATTTACTTCAGATGATATATATTTCTGTAGTATGCACCTGACAAAATGCAGCAAATATGCCAGGCAATAAATTGTGCAGCCTAGTGTTTGTGGCTTTTATGTTAACATTTACTAAGGGAATTCATTCATTCATTCATTCATTCATTCATTCATTCATTCATTCATTCATTCATTCATTCATTCATTCATTCATTCATTCATTCATTCATTCATTCATTCATTCATTCATTCATTCATTCATTCATTCATTCATTCATTCATTCATTCATTCATTCATTCATTCATTCATTCATTCATTCATTCATTCATTCATTCATTCATTCATTCATTCATTCATTCATTCATTCATTCATTCATTCATTCATTCATTCATTCATTCATTCATTCATTCATTCATTCATTCATTCATTCATTCATTCATTCATTCATTCATTCATTCATTCATTCATTCATTCATTCATTCATTCATTCATTCATTCATTCATTCATTCATTCATTCATTCATTCATTCATTCATTCATTCATTCATTCATTCATTCATTCATTCATTCATTCATTCATTCATTCATTCATTCATTCATTCATTCATTCATTCATTCATTCATTCATTCATTCATTCATTCATTCATTCATTCATTCATTCATTCATTCATTCATTCATTCATTCATTCATTCATTCATTCATTCATTCATTCATTCATTCATTCATTCATTCATTCATTCATTCATTCATTCATTCATTCATTCATTCATTCATTCATTCATTCATTCATTCATTCATTCATTCATTCATTCATTCATTCATTCATTCATTCATTCATTCATTCATTCATTCATTCATTCATTCATTCATTCATTCATTCATTCATTCATTCATTCATTCATTCATTCATTCATTCATTCATTCATTCATTCATTCATTCATTCATTCATTCATTCATTCATTCATTCATTCATTCATTCATTCATTCATTCATTCATTCATTCATTCATTCATTCATTCATTCATTCATTCATTCATTCATTCATTCATTCATTCATTCATTCATTCATTCATTCATTCATTCATTCATTCATTCATTCATTCATTCATTCATTCATTCATTCATTCATTCATTCATTCATTCATTCATTCATTCATTCATTCATTCATTCATTCATTCATTCATTCATTCATTCATTCATTCATTCATTCATTCATTCATTCATTCATTCATTCATTCATTCATTCATTCATTCATTCATTCATTCATTCATTCATTCATTCATTCATTCATTCATTCATTCATTCATTCATTCATTCATTCATTCATTCATTCATTCATTCATTCATTCATTCATTCATTCATTCATTCATTCATTCATTCATTCATTCATTCATTCATTCATTCATTCATTCATTCATTCATTCATTCATTCATTCATTCATTCATTCATTCATTCATTCATTCATTCATTCATTCATTCATTCATTCATTCATTCATTCATTCATTCATTCAGTAGCATGTCCTTTTGCATAACTTCGCTCCAATAACAACCTGCGGGAACACTTCTCGGTCATAAACAAGATGTCCCGCGTCGGACACATCCATCCGGAGATCATCTGCCACATCCTGCACCGTGGAATACATCTAGAATTCCGCGTTTTATAATAAGTACTTGCCGAAATAGGATGTACTATCTCACTGCCATAACGGACTAATCCAACACAATTCGCTTTATGATGACGATACAAAGGCAAAGAAAGCAGACTGGTGTTGATTTCGTGGAATCCCGCCAGTCGGTGATAGTGTCCCCTTCACCACTCTCCCTTTTTTCCGCGTGGAACTGGTACACTCATTGCGATTAAGAGTGAAACCAACTGCTGCTGTGGCATGAAGGGTTAATGACTGTTCGAAGCAGGGATTATTTGTCAGTTCATTGACCTGTGCTTCTACATTTCCCAGTCCAACATCTATACTTGTAAATTTTACGAGAAGTAAAGTCTGCATTCGTAACATTGACCGCATCGTCCATCCAGTGCCACTCTGTGTAAAAACATGAGGTTAACACCATATCCTAAATATGACACATGGTGTGTAAAATGTTTTGTGCGTTATTGTCTCATTGTCCTTCTGTCTCTAAGTGTGATATTGTGGTTGCAGTAAATATAAAAGGGTTAAGTAGGTAAGGAACTTATAACAGATTTGGCAAACCAGTAGGGAATTTACTTGACCCTAGAAACACGCTCATGAATAACGGAGGACATTGGAGTAGGGGCGCTAGTCACTGTCGCTGGAACTTCAGTAACCCCTCCCGACACAGCCTTACGGCATTAGTGGAAGACAACAGCAACTGTATTTTATGCTTCTACAAAACAGTGAGATACCTTTTGTAATTATTTGAACAGTCTGTACTTATTTGGCAGTGTAATTAAGTGTAAGGCCCTTTTGGTAGAGTAAGTAAGTATAAACCCTTTTGGTAGAGTAAGTAAGTATAAACCCTTTTGGTAGAGGAAGTAAGTATAAATCCTTTTGGTAGAGTAAGTAAGTATAGTACATTCTGGTAGTGTAAGTAAGTATAGTACACTTTTTGGTAGAGTAAGAATAGTACACTTTTTTGGTAGAGTAACTAAGTATAGTACACTTTTGGTAGAGTAACTAAGTATAGTACACCTTTTTGGTAGAGTAACTGAGTATAGTACACTTTTGGTAGAGTAACTAAGTATAGTACATTTTTGGTAGAGTAACTAATTATTGTACACTTTTGGTAGAGTAACTAATTATTGTACACTTTTGGTAGAGTAACTAATTATTGTACACTTTTGGTAGAGTAAGTAACTATCGTACACTTTTGGTAGAGTAACTAATTATTGTACACTTTTGGTAGAGTAACTAATTATTGTACACTTTTGGTAGAGTAAGTAAGTATAGTACACTTTTGGTAGAGTAAGTAAGTATAGTACACTTTTGGTAGAGTAACTAATTATTGTACACTTTTGGTAGAGGAACTAATTTTTTTACACTTTTGGTAGAGTAAGTAAGTATAGTACACTTTTGGTAGAGTAAGTAAGTATAGTACACTTTTGGTAGAGTAACTATGTATAGGACACGTTTAGTAGAGTGTTGTTTGTCCATCAAGAATGATGATGACCATTCACTTCATCCAGTGGGGTTGAAAGTATAGAGCCGTGAGTTCTAAGATGGCTGGTAAGGCATATTTTGGCTCGAAATGTGCTTTGACAATGTGGGCAAAGAATGCTTGACGTTCCAGGAGGAGGATCTCCTGCAGTGGTTTTTCTGTCCAGCCTTTTCTTCACAGCAGTTCTGTTTGCTTCACAAGTGACTGCACCCATGCGTGATGATGCATGCCACGAATTTCAGTCTTTGGCAGCAGTCTCCCATGTGTCGTGATGAATTCCAATAAATTTTAGTGAGATCTTCAGAGCGTCTTTAAAGCGTTTCTCTGGCCGCCTTAGGAACGTTTACCACAACGCAGCTCGCCGTATAGAAAATTCAATTAGGGAGCCTGTGATCTGGCATGCGAGTCAAGTGACCAGCCCAGCGAATCAGATTCTTCATTAATCGAATGTGGATACTGGACACGGACGCTCTTCCTAGGACTTCAGTATCTGGGATCTTGTCTTGCCATTTAATCTTCAGTAGCTTCCTAAGGCAGACTTTGTGGAAGTGGTTTAATTTCCTAGCATGTCGCTGGTAAACAGTCAAGGTTTTACAAGCATATAGCAGTATGGATAATACGACTGCTTTGTAGACTTTCAACTGTGTTTTCAGGCTTATTCCATGTCTGTCCCACACATTCTTGTACAGTCTGCCAAAGGTCACGCTGGCCTTAGAGATTCTTGCATTCACTTCGTCATCAATTGTGGCAGCTTGTGACACAGTGCTGCCAAGATAGGTGAATTTGTTTACAACACTTAGTCTATGACCGTTCACTTTGATATTCGGCACGGTGTGATTAGTCTCTGGAGCTGGCTGGTACAAAACTACAGTCTTCTCCAAGTTGATATTGAGCCAAAAGTTGGCACAGGCATATGAGGCAGCTGAAACATTGTGTTGCATGTCTGCCTCTCTAAGTTGGCTTATAGAGCGCAATCATCAGGAAACAGGAGCTCTCTGACGGTGTCGCTGTTGATTTTTGTTTTAGCTTTCAGCCTTCTGAGATAGGACAACGCTCCATCCATTCGATAGTTGAAGTCTATTCCAATGTCATTGTTTTCGAAGCCATTCGTCATCATAGCTGAAAACATGAGGGTGAACAGTGTTGGTGCCAGGACACAGCCTGGCTTCATTATACTGGTGCTAGGAAAGGGCTCAGACAGGTCACCATTTTCCTGTACTCTTGCCTGCATAGCATCATGAAATAGTCGCACTATTTTGACAAACTTTTGTGGACAGCCATATTTCGTCATAATCTTCCACAGTCCTTCTCTGTTGACTGTATCAACAGCCTTGGTAAGTATTAGAATAAGTAAGTATAGGACACTGTTAGTAGAGTCAGTAAGTATGGGACACTTTTAGTAGAGTCAGTAAGTATAGAACACTTTTAGTAGAGTCAGTAAGTATAGAAAACCTTTAGTAGAGTCAGTAAGTATAAGAATATTTTGCATGCCGTAGAGAGCGCAGGTCATATGGTGCTAAAGACATGTTTATAGAACAATCGGCAATCTATGTGTGATGCGGTAAGTAGTACACAGGTCGCAAGTACTTCCCAAGATATTAACTTCCCAATTCATTTTAGGCCAGGTCTTTTTGGAAGCCCAGATCAATTTTTTTAACTCGTCCCGAAGCGAATTCGAACTCATGGCCACCGAGCGGATAGCCACAACGCTACCACGGCTCGCTGTAAAACTATATGGCTACCAAGCTACACCCGCTATGATTCATGGCGTCTTAAAGGAATTTAGAAGTCCAGATGATAGACTTCATTGCACCGGATTTATCCCATATGGATTGGTCTGTTTCCTCAGGGTGGCCTGCGGAAAGGGTCTCACAAAGCATTAACATGCTAGGGATAGCTCCAGCGACAACCCCCAGGAGTCTCCAAGACGACTGCACTGGTAAACCAAACGGCGTAGTCCGGAATCGAACCCAGGGGCTTCGAAGTGCGAATCAGGCGGCGTAACCATTTCGACACGGAGACAACTTATGACGTGGAAAGCAGTACTGAACTGTACTCTAAACCGGTTGACTATAGTTTAGGATTCAGCAAAACAACGAAATATTTCAGTAGCGATTTGAAGAAGTTTACAGTACACTTAGAGCGTTTACCAAATATCACAGAAAGTGAAAATGACATGCACACAGACTTCCGATCACATACAAATGCTAGTAATGGCTCGATATAAACAGAATGCACTCTCCAATTGAAATGTCGAGAGAAAAATGTTCACAGCAGACAATGAAACAGCAGTCAGTGAGACAGCTAACAGAAGCCATGGATGAAAACTAATAATTGTACTGTCTGTCTCGGGAGACATTTCAACAGCTGCCTTTATGTTCGTGCGTCATTTCTTGTTTTTCTAGTCGTTATCCGCCATTTGAGCGGACGAATTTAAACAATTCACGCTAGTCTAAATGCTATCACCTGCCGCTATCCTCCCCTTGTCCTCAACATATTGTTCATCTCCTTTACTAATTCGCTTCTACGGGACTTCCAGGGATTAATTTCGCTTATATTGGCAGGCCGAAGAGGCAGTTAAACAACAGGGTGATCGAACACATACCCAGTGGGATTGACAGAATAATACACAAAGACGACGGCAATCTGGCCAAGCCGACACACCACAAACGTCATACATCATCGATTGGAAGGCAACATTTCGGAAACCGGTCACGTGATAGATAGGGACGATGCGTTTCGCGTGTTATTAAACACACAAAATAGTCGCGTGTTAAAGGTGGCAGAAACGATCACCATTAATCTGCATATACCAGTTTTGTTCTAGAAGAAAGACATGATAGTTTAAAATTACCGTGGTAGACAATTAAAATTACTGTGCCAATATGTGTCTATTACAGATGGAGGATTTATTTAATTACATTATTTTATACTGAGTGATTTCTGAAGTATGTACCCGAAGAGATGCAGCGAAATATGCCAGAAATCGTGTCTTCATTATTCAATTTTTATTCGCCTGGCTACTAATTGTCCAGGATTCGCAGCCGTATGTTAAAGTAACATGCACAAACTCTTGTTCCAATATTCAAGGACAAGGACTTAATGCACAAAATGTTCTTTACATATATATATACTAGCTGACCCGGCCCGGCTTCGCCCAGACCCTGGTGGGGAGCATCTCATTTAATTCATATAAGTATTCATATAAGTTCTCGTTCCCGTTACCGACTATCTGTCTGTCTGTCTGTCTGTCTGTCTGACCCGGCCCGGCATCGCCCAGTTCTGGTGTGGAGCATCTCATTTAATTCATATAAATAGTCATATAAGTTCCCGTTCCCGACTGTCTATCTGTCTGTCTGTCTGTCTGTCTGTCTGTCTGTCTATCTGTCTGCCTGACCCTGCCCGGCTTCGCCCAGCCCCTGATGGGGAGCATCTCATTTAATTCATATAAGTAGTCATATAAGTTCTCGTTCCCGTTACCGACTATCTGTCTGTCTGTGTGTCTGTCTGTCTGACCCGGCCCGGCATCGCCCAGCTCCTGGTGTGGAGCATCTCGTTTAATTCATATAAGTAGTCATAAAAGTTCTCGTTCCCGTTACCGACTATCTGTCTGTCTGTCATATATACAGACAGACAGACAGATAGACAGTCTGGTAACTTGGGTAAATGGAGCGGCGGCAGCAGCAGCAGCAGAAGAAGAAAAAGGAGGAGTAGGAGCTGGAAGGAGGAAGAGGGAGGTGGAGGAGGAGGGAGGAGTAGGGAAGAGGAGGAGGGATGAAGAAATAGGCGGAGAGAGGAGGAGGAGGGAGGAGGAGGGAGGAGTAGGAGTAGGAAGGAATAGGAGGGAGGAGGAGGGATTAAGAGGAGGATAGAGGAGGAGGGAGGAGGAGGAGGTAGGAGGAGGGAGGAGGAGGAAGGAGGAGGGTGGAGGTAGAGGGAGGGTGAGGAGAGAGGAGGAGGAGAGAAGAGGAGGAGAGAAGAGGAGGGAGGAGGAGGGGGGAGGTGGATAAGGGAGGAGGAGGGGAGAAGGGAGGAGGGGGGAGAGGGAGGAGGAGGAGGGAGGATGAGGGGGGAAGGATGGAGGAGGGAGGAGGAGGAAGAAGAGAGGAGGAGAAGGGAGGAGTAGGGAGGAGGAGGAGTGATTAGGAGGAGGTGGAGGGAGGAGGAGAGCAAGGAGAAGGGGGAGGAGGGAAGAGGAAGAGGAAGGAGGAGCGAGGAAGGAGGAGGAGGAGGGGGAGGGAGGAGGCGAGGAGGAGTAGGGAGGAGGAGTAGGGAGGAGGATGAAGAGGGAGAAGGAGGGGTGAGGAAGGAGAAGAAGGAGGGAGGATGAGGGAGAAGAAGAACGCAGGAGGAGGAGGGGGAGGAGGAGGAGGGAGGAGGAGAGGGAGAAGGAGGGAGATGAGGAGGAAGGAGGAGGAGGGAGGAGGAGGAGAGAGGAGAAGGAGGCGGAGGGAAGAGGAGGGAGGTGGAGGAAGGAGGAGGGAGGAAGTAGAGGGAGGAGGTAGAGGGAGGAGGAGGGAGGAGGAGGGAGGAAGGAGGAGAAGGAGGGGGAGGAGGAGGGAGGAGGAGGGATGTGGAGGGAGGAAGAGGAGGGAGAAGGAGGGAGGAGGAGAAGGGATGAGAAGGGAGGAGGAGAGGGAGGAGGAGAGGAAGGAGGAGGGAGGAGTAAGGGGAGGAGGAGGAGGTAGGAGGAGGAGGGAGAAAAAGGGAGGAGAAGGAGGAGGCGGGAGGTGGAGGGATGAGGGGGAGGACGCAGGAGGAGGAGGAGGGAGGAGGAGGGAGTAGGAGGAGAGAGGAATGTTTTTAAATCTTTGAAAAGTATGCAACAATATGACTATAAGTTATACAGCAATGTTATTAAAACTTCCGCCCCTTGAAATAACTTTTCTAGAGTTAAGTCCCCTCGCTGTATATAAATTGTAATGAAAAATGGAATATTAAATAATATTAAGTAAGCAGCCAATTTCACACTAAAAAAATATCACAGTTGGCTGCGCTGGAATGAAAGGAAGACGAGTAGAAAATTTCATCTCAATCGTATGGACCGTTCGCGAACGCATAAAGGACATACGCACACACCCACCCACCCACACACATCCTTTTTTATATATAAGACTAGCAGACCCGGCCCGGCTTCGCCCAGCCCCTGGTGGGGAGCATCTCATTTAATTCATATAAGTAGTCATATAAGTTCTCGTTCCCGACTGTCTGTCTGTCTGTCTGTCTGTCTGTCTGTCTGTCTGTCTGTCTGTCCGTCCGTCCGTCCGTCCCTCCCTCTCTGTCTGTCTGTCTGTCTGTCTGTCTGTCTGTCTATCTGTCTGACCCGGACCGGCATCACCCTGCTCCTGGTGTGGGGCATCTCATTTAATTCATATAAGTAGACATTTAAGCTCCCGTTCCAGTTCCCGACTATCTATCTATCTATCTATCTGTCTGTCTATCTGTCTGTCTGTCTGTCTGTCTGTCTGTCTGTCTGATCCGGCCCGACTTCGCCCAGCCCCTGATGGGGAGCATCTCATTTAATTCATATAAGTAGTC
Organism: Cepaea hortensis; assembly: GCA_963921405.1. Classification (NCBI taxonomy): domain Eukaryota; kingdom Metazoa; phylum Mollusca; class Gastropoda; order Stylommatophora; family Helicidae; genus Cepaea; species Cepaea hortensis. Next base: position 107,858,588 of record OY992883.1, on the reverse strand, counting down.
ATATAAGTTCCCGTTCCCGACTGTCTGTCTGTCTGTCTGTCTGTCTGTCTGTCTGTCTGTCCGTCCGTCCGTCCGTCCGTCCGTCCCTCCCTCCCTCTCTGTCTGTCTGTCTGTCTGTCTGTCTGTCTGTCTGTCTGTCTGTCTGTCTGTCTGTCATTTATTGGTTGCAGTTAGAACAACCTTAGATAAACGAAGACCAACTTACAAAAAGCATTAGAAAGAGCACTTTAAAGATCTTTACATCTTCCCCAACAATTAACTTGGGTAAATGGAGCGGCGGCAGCAGCAGCAGAAGAAGAAAAAGGAGGAGTAGAAGCTGGGAGGAGGAAGAGGGAGGTGGAGGAGGGAGGACGAGGGAGGAGGAGGAGGGAGGAAGAGATAGGCGGAGAGAAGAGCAGGAAGGAAGAGGAGGGAGGAGTAGGAGTAGGGAGGAAGGAGGAGGGATTAGGAGGAGGATAGAAGAGGAGGAGGGAGGAGGAGGGAGGAGGAGGAAGGAGGTAGAAGGAGGAGGAGGAGAGAGGAGGAGGAGAGAGGAGGAGGAGAGAGGAGGAGTCGAGAAGAGGAGGGAGGAGGAGGAGGGAGGAGGAGGGAGGAGGAGGGAGGAGGAGGGGGATAAGGGAGGAGGGAGGAGGAGGAGGGGGAGAAGGGAGGAGGAGGGAGAAGGAGGAGGGAGGAGGAGGGAGGATGAGGGGGGGAAGGAGGGAGGAAGAGGAAGAAGAGAGGAGGAGAAGGCAGGAGGAGTGATTAGGAGGAGGAGGAGGAGAGCAAGGAGGAGGGGGAGGAGGGAGGAGGTGGAAGAGGGAGGAGGAGGGAGGAGGAGTAGGGAGGAGGAGTAAAAGGGAGGAGGAGGGAGGAGGAGGGAGGAGGAAGAGGGAGGAGGAAGGAGAAGGAGGAGGGAGGATGAGGGAGGAGAAGAACGCAGGAGGAGGAGGGGAGGAGGAGGAGGGAGGAGGAGGTAGAGGGAGGAGGAGGAGGGAGGAGGAGGAGGAATGTGGAGGGAGGAGGAGGGAGGAGGTAGAGGGAGGAGGAGGAGAGAGGATGAGGAGGGAGGAGGAGAAGGGAGGAGGAGGGATGAGGAGGGAGGAGGGAGGAGTAAGGGGAGGAGGAGGAGGGAGAAAAAGGGAGGAGAAGGAGGAGGAGGGAGGAGGAGGGAGTAGGAGGAGAGAGGAGGAGAAGGGAGGAGGAAGGAAGAGGAGTGATTAGGAGGAGGGAGGAGGGCCAGGAGGTAGGAGGAGGAGGGAGGAGGGAGGAGGAGAAAGAGGGAGGAGGAGGAAGGAGAGGGGGGAGAGGAAGAGGGTAGGAGGAGGAGGGGGAGAGGAGGAGGAGGATTATAACGCATATGCCTGTAGATAACTGCAGCGAAAAGGTGGGTCTGTCTATCTATCTGACCCGGCGTGGCTTCGCCCAGCTCCTGGCGGGTAACGTCTCATTAAATTCATACAACAAAATAAAGTAACTTAAAAGAATGTCCTTCCACACACCATCCATTATTTCTAATGAAACCCGTTTCTAATCACCTGCATGACTGTAGATAACTTCGTAAGCATAAAAAGATGAGTTACAATGTTATGCATTATTTTTATGAAAACTTTGAAAATGCCTTAAAGATTGTATCATTATTTATTATAACTCATATGCCGGTACTTAACTATAGACAAAGAGTTTATAAATCTTTGAAAACGATACAACAATATGACTATAGGTTATACAGCAATGTTATTAAAATTTATGCCCCTTGAAATAACTTTTCTAGAGTTAAGTTCCCTCGCTGTATATAAATTACAATGAAAAATTAAATAATATTAAGTAAGCAACCGATTTCACACTAAAACTATATCACAGTTGGCTGCGCTGGAATGAAAGGAAGACGTGTAGAAAATTTCATCTCAATCGGATGGACCGTTCGCGAATGCATAAAGGACATACACACCCACCCACACACATCCTTTTTTATATATAAGAAGATATATATATAGACAGCAAATCAAAGCAGTTGACACTGGTATCTGACGTCGTTTCGTGTCTCCACAATGAACGTGGCATCGATCAACAACTATTCCAAAAGCAGGTCAGACAGATACTAATCCACACATCTCTTCCCCAATCTAGAAATTTCGTGCCTGTTCCCTGACTGCTCTTTAAGCAGCGACCGTCCGTGTTCCATAGATCTCAAACCCACCTATTACATGTTAAATAATAGGCTGAATGAACTGGTTCACCCTCATCAATTTCCTGTGCTTGACAACGGCAAATCAAATACCTAGTGGCGGCCATCGTACATCTAAAATATTGGGAAACCAACCATTACGAGACATTAATGCCACTGCCATTTTAAGTTTCTCAGCTGGTCTTCACACTGTTCATGTTCAGATGCATATAGCAGTATAGAATTTAAACGCTCGTTATTTCTTTGCAATTGAAAATGTTTTATTGGATAAATGTTTTCCATCTTCCAAAGGACTCTTAACATTTCGTTGTGTTTATGCTGAGGTAGCGTGTTCAACCCCCACACCGATTAGCTGGACTAAAGTGCTGACTTCTCGTCTTTGACTTTGGGACGTAAATTACAAGTATCTTTGAAGTCGGAGTGGGTTCGCCTGATGGCAATGGACATAGCTAATAAGGAAAAATAATCCACAGGCACAAGTATGTCAAGTTAACTATAAGTATAGCTGTGTGATAGTCAAAAGCAACAGACTCGACTCTTTTTAAAGACAGAATCAGGGATACGCTTTTGCCACTAGCAGGAAGGATCATGGTTGAGGACGAGGTAGACGCTTCCACGTGAAACGGGCACAATGCATCTACTCTGAGAGGGAAGAACAATATATCGGGCATGCCTGGTGTCTGGTAACATCGGTATTAAGAGACAAATTCTGCCCCTCCACCCGCACGCACACACACACATACACACACACACACACACACACACACACACACACACATACACACACAATATCACTCACTCACTCACTCACTCACTCTCTCTCTCTCTCTCTCTCTCTCTCTCTCTCTCTCTCTCTCTCTCTCTCTCTCTCTCTCTCTCTCTCGTAGACACCGCTTATTGAATATTCAGATTAGAAATGTCTCTCCGATACCAATCACTATAGGGAGTCGGGAGTTGAGTCTAGAAGAGACATCACTGCACTCGTGACATTACCACAAGAGCTCCGCCCTCATAATAATAACAGTAAGGCAAGAGCCCAACTCTTAAGTCCACCAGTCTAGGAGTGGTGCATAATTAGATTGTTAATTCGCTAGCTTCGTGTTTCGTGTGATAGGAAATTTCCCGACTTATTATATGCACATATTCGCATTCAGCTAATATCCAAAGTTGAAGAAAGACAAGATATATCAGTCTACTTTAAAAGTGAACGGGGAACACGGAGTAAATTCATAACAGAACCATAATTTTAGTCTTCCAGACGTCATGCATATGCAAGAGATGGTATCTGGTCACAAACACATTAGAACGTCGTAACAGGGATATGTAGGTAATTATTCGAAAACAAAATAACAACACCAACAACAACAGTACCCACACAATCGTCTCTTATAGATAAGCGTGGGAAGTCGCTACTCGCATCTCACACCAACACCCCAGAGTCTCGGATCTCAGTCTTGCTCCGATTATATTCTATGGTCAGCCATCCACCTGTTTATCTCTATTTCTTTCACTTACGAATTTCCCCCAACATCTTGCCAGTTGTCCCTAAGTTCCCATCTCCAGCTGTTTATCTCTTTGTCTTTCACTTACGATTTTCCCCAAAAATCTTGCCAGTTGTCCCTAAGTTCCCATCTCCAGCTGTTTATCTCTTTGTCTTTCACATACGATTTTCCCCAAAATTCTTGCCTGTTGTCCCTAAGTTCCCATCTCTATTTCTCCTTATAACGTATCCGAAAGATATTGGCTATAAACTTCTAAATTCGCTAATTAATTTACGATATTCCTTTTATTTTCTTCAAGAGTTGTCTCATTTGGGTTTTCTTTCCGTCCTAGGTATTCTTTACATTCTCCACAGAATCCTCATTTTTACTGACATTATATGCTTCTCAGATGGCCTTCTCATTGTCCATGTTTCACATGCCTACAACAGTATAAGTTTTGTGTAGAGATTAAAGTTTGATTTATTTCATTGCATTTGAAAGCTTTTTATTGCTGGGTATGTTTTCCATCTTGCAAAGGGCCCTATTGAAAAGCCTCTATAGATTACATAACTTCCCCATCGAGATAATATTTTAAAACTGGTTCTTTGTAACGTGAGGCAAGTCTTGCTCCAACATCACATAAAACGGATTTATTGTATACGATGCTCTCAATTTTATGAAATGCAGTTTTTGTTTGTCCTATTCTCTTCGTTATCTTTGCAATACATCTTTCATCAATGTTATCTATGGTGTCTAGATATGTGAGCTTCTGTGCTTGCTCCAAACGTTTTCCTGTCGTCTATGAAGCATAAGTACGAATTTGTTCTTTTACTTCTATAGCTCTTTCTAATAAAAAGAAAGTGCATGTCCTTGCAGAACGGTGCAATCACTCCCAATCCCTTTTAACTGTTTGGGATTTAATGGACAGCTTTACGT
>OY992883.1:107831504-107849004 GCA_963921405.1 Cepaea hortensis | reverse complement strand
AGAGAATGCGTTTGTGGGTTATCATTTCAACAATCAGTCTTATGCATATGTAGCAGTATTAATAGCTGAAACCAATTTCTTATGCAGATGTCACAGTATTGATAGCTGAAAACAATCTGTCTTATGCAGATGTCACAGTATTATTGCTGAAACCAATGTGTTATGCAAATGTCACAGTATTGATAGCTGAAGACATTCTGTCTTATGCAGATGTCACAGTATTGATAGCTGAAAACATTGTCTTATGCAGATGTCACAGTATTGATATCTGAAAACATTCTGTCTTATGCAGATGTCATAGTATTGATAGCTGAAAACATTCTGTCTTATGCAGATGTCACAGTATTGATAGCTGAAAACATTCTGTCTTATGCAGATGTCACAGTATTATTGCTGAAACCAATGTGTTATGCAAATGTCACAGTATTGATAGCTGAAGACATTCTGTCTTATGCAGATGTCACAGTATTGATAGCTGAAAACATTGTCTTATGCAGATGTCACAGTATTGATATCTGAAAACATTGTCTTATGCAGATGTCACAGTATTGATAGCTGAAAACATTCTGTCTTATGCAGATGTCACAGTATTGATAGATGAAAACATTCTGTCTTATGCAGAAGTCACAGTATTGGTAGTTTAAAACCCATGCGATCTGTACTTAATGGCGATGTGGTCTGAATCCCGCCGGCTGCTTCAACAATTCATGACATTTTCAGGTACCTTTTTGTCGTGTCTTACTTTAAAGTGTCGTCCCTGGAGTGAGGGGAGTCAACACCCACATTATATTTTTTCCCCCTATCAATAGCCTGGAGAATCCACCAGCTTCCGTCCAACACACTCCTTCGGTTCATGGACACCTTTCCTCTCTCTCTCTCTCTCTCTCTCTCTCTCTCTCTCTCTCTCTCTCTCTCTCTCTCTCTCTCTCTCTCACTGTCGTACTATGCCCCCTCTCATACTTCCCCAACGCAACATATTCAACAACTCTTGCTTCTAAAAATTAATAAAGATTAATTTATTGAAAGAAAAGTGTAACGTATATGAGACGTGTATGCGAAGAAAATGTGTGTCGTGTATTCTAATGTAAATGTATAGGTCAGACCACAGAGTTCATGATCAGAGTCCACTCATCATAGCAAGGATTACACGACATCACAAGAATCAGCACAATGGACCTCACCAAATGTCGTGTCCTTCCCTCTAGACATGTCCTCCTCCAGGAGCTCTGATGACCATGAGATCTGATTCCCATTCAAATCTACAGCCCGGGAACGATACTATTTGTTCCTAAAAAAAACTGTTCCTAATAGTTTGTAGAAACTGAGTCCTCACAATTCCTGCGCAGTGAAAAAAATGGAACACTGTCCCATGAACATGACGTTTTCCTTCTTGCGAAATGTTCTACAGTTCTCACTCTAAAACAGTCATTGTATCTAGATTAAAATAGATTTCTTTATTTTCTAGATATTGTCTGAAAGTTATGATTTCCTTGATACGTGGAACAACCGCTCTCTAATGTTTTGGTTTCATATAATGTGAACATCAGTCCCTACTGCTCTAGTAATAAGTGGACTGAACATCCATCACCACTGGTGTGTTCACGAATGGTATGAAAATCAAAACCCATTACTATGTTGCGGTCCATAGGTAGTGTGAAATCTTCTTAGTAATGTTCTCAATATTTATCCTGTGGGATACTTATACTATTCAGCTCCACTGAGTAATGTTTATCAACTTCTTCTAGCATAGGCTCATTGAGAAAGTTGCTGGCCAATCTTCCTGCACCAAAAATTATCCGGTATCTGATTTTTCAATGGTTCTGTGTTCTTCATCCCAACCAGAGGGAACCTGTGAAATATATAATACAACTGGTGATAGCCTCCCCGTCACTGATCATTATTAGATGATCGTGGGCCATCGGCCTCGCTCAGAAAAATACAGTGAACCTAACTCTGTCAGGGACAGATGAACTGAACACATAGGTTTTCATCAGGCCAAAACAAGAAGAAAAAAAAATCAACAAACAGCGTGCGGAACCCTCCCCCCCCCCCCACCAGGAAGCACCCACTGGAAGATCCCAATTATCCCCCATTACTCACTTCTCAACTAGTAGAGCTTATCAACACTTCATTATTCTATTTTCAACGAACAGAGCTAATTATCACTTGACTACTCTAGCTAGTTTCAACCATGCTACTGCCTAAATTAATTAGGACTAATTATACAATATGAACTACCTTAGGCAACACAGCAATTCTATCAAATCACATCTACATTTGCCAGACAGGCACGTGTAAAATTAAATTCACTTAATTCGCACACGGTAGACATTATTCCAATCTATAACTGCAGTGCCAAAGCACGTCCGCCTAAATCAACTCTTTGAGTTACACTGTCTCCCCGAATCATGTTTTTTTGCAAACAGCCTTGAATTGTTCACGTGACGTTGTTGATGTCCTGGAGGTGTCCCAATGTTCCCAATAACAAGCCCACACTTTCTGTCATGTGGTGACAAGCAAAACCGCCATTTCGTTTGATGTCGGGAAATTCTAAATGACAGACGGGACTGTTTTATCTCCCGAGCCGGGCACTTCTGCTTGGATCCGACCTGTTTTTACTGTATTGTTACAAAAACAATTGGGGCCCTGCAAACATGCCGTTAATCAGATTGCCTGTATTATCCTCAACTGGTTAATCCACGGTGATTTTCATGACACTTTTGCATGCTGGGTCGACCTGGAAACCCAGGGCAACATTAAGTCACCTCCATGGGGATCCGAACACCGTGACCACAGGCAGGTGTACTTGCCAGTGTGCCACCGCGGATCCCATCAGCGGATAAGAGGCCCAATAATCCCCCTCTCTCTCCCTACCTTCCACTCCATCAGCCAATACGACATGCAATAATCTCTCTTCATCCCTACCCCTCCCCACCAATCCATCAGCCAATAAGACATACAATAATTCACCCCCCCCCCACACTCCCCCACCCCATGCACCCAATCGGCGAATACAACACGCAATAATTCTCCCCTCCCTCCCCACCCACACAAACACACATACACACGCACACACTAACCCCCACCCCATAAGGTGATTCATTCATTCATGCAATAGCATGTCCTTTGCAGAACCTCGCTTACATAACAACCTTCCGGAAAACCTTTCGATGATAAGCAGTAAGGAAGCTATGCAAAGAAGCAAAAGAAACATGGCTTGAGGAAAAAAGGAAATCGAAAACCAACACAACATCCGGAATACTAAATTGATGCACACAAGAATGAATGACATCACTAACAAAAGAACACACACATCAACGGGTTGCATACAAACCAAAGATGGCAATATCATAAAAGAAAAAGATCAGATTTTACATGCGTGATCAGATTATGTGAAAGATGATGATACAAGAGAAGAACAATATGATCATCGGAATAATAATGAAGGACCATCAATGTTAAAAATGGAAGTTCAGAATGCTCTTAACCAGATGAAAAGTGGCAAGACCCCGGGTACAGATAACATCACAATAGAAATGATCAATGCCTTAGAAGAATATCGAATAGACCAAGTCATCAGACTGCTGAACGCAATATACGATACTGGAGATATACCTCTTGAATTATGTAATTCTATATTTATTACAATTCCGAAGAAATCAGGAGCCTTGGAATGTGATCAACATTGAACAATTAGTATAATGAGCCGTATCACGAAGTCGTTTCTGAGAATTATCATGCAACGAGTTAGGAAGAAAATAAAATACAACCCGAAATAGGAGAAAAACAATGTGGGTTTGTAGAAGGCAAGGGTACAGTAAATGATATGTATATACTGAGAACAGTAATTGAGCGTTCTATCAATCAATCAATCATGTGCCATGCCGGAAAGCGTGGGCGGTCATGACTCGCCATTTCACTCGATAACCGGAGTCGTGGATCAGCTCAGTGTTCCTGTCTCGTCCATGCCATGTGGCCAAGCCATCTAGGTATTTTCCTCTCGTTCTTCCTCTTGGTCTGTTTCCTTCGATCTTGCCAGCTGTCACTAAGTTCTCCAATCCATTTCTTCTCATAACATGTCCAAAAAATGTTGACTGTCTTTGTCTAATTTCTCTAATCAGTCTACGATTTTCATTTGTCTCCTGTAGTACTTGGTCATTGGTTTTTCTGTCTTTCCATGGTATTCTTTGCATTTTCCTCAGAAACCACATTTACGCAGCCATCAGATGTTTTTCAGCTTGACTGCACATTGTCCAAGTTTCACATCCATACAAAAGAACAGTCTCTATGTATCCCCTCAACACTCTTTTTCTCTATAGAGCGTTCTATAGAAGTAAACAAAGTTCTATAGAGCATTTTGATGAGTTGTATTACATGTGATCGAAAGCCCATATTCCTCATGGTTTCCCAAAGTTTCTGTTGTTGTACACAGTCAAATACCTTTGAATAATCCACAAAACATGAGAATAGGTTTACATTAAATTCTCTGCACTCCTATATTATTAAACGCATGTTGAGTATGAAATCTCTTGTTCTTCTTCCTTGTCTAAATCCAACTTTAACCACGTTAATTACTTCTTCCATTTTCTTACGAAGTCTTCCAATTATGATTTTTAGTAGAATTTTACTTGTATGACTGATCAGGGTAATAAATCTATAGTTCACCTGGTATCTCATCGCATCCAGGTGATTTACCATTATTCAGGTTCTTTATTGCCCATGCAATTTCATCTAAAGAGGGGTCATATTGTGTCTCTGCTGTCACTGGTTCATGTATCTCATTCATATCCTCACTGCCATTCATATCATACATTCCACTGCAGTATTCTTGCCATCTTTCTAGAATTTTTTTAGATTATGTTAAGGTATTTCCCAACTTGTCACATATAACTTTTAATTGAGGTTGAACATTACTTCTCAATAACTTCATTTCTTTGAACATTTGGTAATCTCTTCCAATCTTATGATATTGTTCTATAAACAACAATCTTGTATATATTGGTGTTTTCCTTTCTTGAGTTCTTTCTTATTTCTCCATTTATACTTCACTCTGCTGCTATCGGATTCACCCCCTTTCTGTTTCAGTTCTCTTCGCTACTTTATTAATTCTAACGTGTCTGGTGTAATCCATGACTTATGTTGCTTTGTATTGGTCGCAATTAAATCTTTGGCTGCAGTTATCAAGATATCCTCAGCTTGTACTGCCAATTCATCAGGTGTCAATTCCTCATGTATAGACATCTGTCAAAAAAAAAAAAAAAAAACTGTCATTTACTGCCAATAAAGTACCTTGCGGTGTATGGCAGAGGGGTTTTTGAGCCTGAGGAATTAAGGCTGCGTGGCTAGTGCAATCGCCGCGAACTGTGCAGGTTAGGATTTTCTTTTTGCCCCTGACAGAGAAAAATCCCACACCTTACCGAGGGATCGAACCCGGGTCTCCCGAAGGAGAGTCCGGAGTTCTAGCCACTCGACCAGCCGTATCAAGTCTCCGAAACGATTCTTCTCTTTTACGTTGTATGCATCCGGTATTTTTGTGAGATCAAAACAAAGTGGCCTTGTGCAGTCTTTTGAGGTTTACTTTCAAATCTGCTTCTAATAACTAATAATCTGTATCACAGCTTGCAATTCGTAAATTTTTTGCCTATGTTATGCTTGATCTCCATATTCTTTGTATTAACATATAATCTATCTGGTTTTGTGTAATACTGTCCGTGAACTTCCACGTGAAGAGTCTTCTTGGGTGTTGTTTAAAAGTGTGTTGGCTATCGTTAACTCATTTTCTATGCAAAATTCAATTAATCTGTCACCTGTATCATTTCTATTTCCCAATGCAAACTTTGTAAGACTTGACTCTCATGTTCAGCTCTTCCTGTACCCAATTTTGAATTAAAATCTCCCATTATTATTGATGTGTCATTATGACCAATCTTATGTAATGTGACTTGTAGTGTTCTGTAAACATCTTCAATTTCGTCTTCCTCTGCCGTTGAAGTGGGTGCATAAATCTGCATGAGAGTTGTGCTTTTGTTTTAATGACATTTATACCTGGTTATATCCAATTAAAGCTTTTGCAGTTATTTTATCTAAACAAAATGCCACTCTGCTCTGGCCTCCGACATCTCTACCAGAATATATGAAAAGACTTCCATTTTCAGTTGTAAAATGTCCCGTACCTCTCCAGCGATGTTCACTAATTCCTAAAATGTGAATCTTCAGCGGATAAAAGGCGCAATAGTCTCTCTTCAGCTTTGCAGGCTCGGTCATTTAAAGCTAATGCAAGCAAATTGCAAGGTAAGTTAGTTTCATATCCTTTACAAGACGTAGCAATCAACCCTAACATTTTTGGCTGTTCGTGATTCCTGGGCAAGTTGAGTTTCAGTAGTTTGCCATTGCTTTCTGAACGACCTGCACATACACCATTTCATAAAAAACCAACGCAAAGCGGTCTGCTGCCAAATCGCCCGCATTTGTGTTTCGAACACAAGTATGGGGGATTATGAACTGCGCCAGTAACTTCTTCGCCACTGAGCGGACAAACCACCCCCCCCCCCCAAAAAAAAAACATGTTGGTATTGAAGAGAAAACCACAGTTATATAAAATCCTAGAATAATTATGTCTTACATTACGTGAGCGAACCTGATTGAAGAGAAAATCACAGTTATATAAAATCCTTGAATAATTGTCTTACATTACGTGAGCGAACCTGATTGAAGAGAAAATCACAGTTATATAAAATCCTTGAATGATTATGTTTTACATAATGTGAGCGATATTGATTGAAGAAAAAAACATTTATATCCAATCCTAAGATAATTATACCTTTCATAATATGATCTACACTTATACAGTTTAATGGTAGATATGTTTAAATCACATCACACGCTGTGATAACTTGCACTGGTCATCGATGGTTGCGCAGATACATGATTACCCGCGCCAGTAAACGTGGCAAATTATAATATTGATAGAAGGGTGAAAGTATTATGTTATAGAGTTAGCTGAATAATCTTTACATGACGTTGCAGTCAACAGGGGTATTTATGGGATCTTTGTGATATTCTAAGTAAATTTACGTTCAGTGGTGCTCGATGTCATCTTCATCGGCCAGCGAAGAGAAAGTGAAGAGAAGAAGATTGAACTCCTAGCTGGCTGTTGAAGATGATGACGAAAAACGTATAGAAATGCCCCGAGTGCTATGACGTCGGTTTTTAACTCAACTTAATTCAGCTCAACTTCTCGTTCAGTAATTTGCTATCGCTTTCTGAATGGCATGGGATCACAAAATTGTGACAATCAACGCAAAGAGATTTGACAGCAAATCGCCTGCGACTGACTTCGAGCCACGTACGTCAGGATTGTGAAAATATCCCCTTGGTACTCCTCAACACAAACATTACCTATCATTATTTGCTCCACAATTTGCGCCATGGTAGTTTTATATGTCTTATAGTTCATGCCGTGTGGCCTTGGTGATCATGCCTGCCCAGAGGCCTCTATCTCTTGTTCTGCGAATAATTTATTATACCGACGCTCCTCCATGCCATGTTATCAATCTGCCCACCATCTACTCTCTTGGTCTCCCCATGCCTCTCTTTCTGTCCAACCTTTCCGTTGTGACGACACACTCCAGCTTTCTCTTGCTCATGACATGCAAAAAATGAGGACTGCCTTTTTCTGATGCGAGTAACTAATTCTCTTTTTGAGTCAACTACTTTCAAAATGTCGTAAATGCTCTTTCTCTCCGTTCACTGCTTTTTTTTTTTTTTACAAGTTTATCTAATTCTGATTTGAAAATGAAATACAAACGGTGGGTCATAACGCTCTACTGGAAGCGTGCGCGATTATTGTGTGGTTCTGACAATTTGATACACGTGGCTTACCATACCATCGATAATTGATAAATACGGTGGTTGGCTTCTAACTTCAGGAGCCACAACTAGGGTCAATTCTTTTGAGTAAAATCATATAGCCGGTTTCAGTGGCGGAAAGGATAAGATTGCTCTTGCTCTTAAACTTTCGGTGCACTGATGGCAAAGTATCAGGATCAATCCTTACACAGGTCTGTTGGACTTAAACGTCGACTTCTCCTTAAGAAAACAATGACAGACTACCGAGGGACGGTCAATAAGTAATGCCTCGTAATTTTTTAATTTCATTCAATAGGCAAAATCACAGATAAAATTCACATTGAAATGAAACCCTAAGTCTGTACTTCAAACATTTATTTCTCAATGCAGTCTCCGTTATTCGTTATAGTTTTTCAACAATTTTCTCACAAGGGCATGTATCCCCGCACGGTAACAATACGTGTCTTGTTTCATAAACCACGGCGCTTTTAAGGGCCTCGGTGTCCTCAAAGAGATGTCCGCGAAGATCTTCTTTCAGTGGTCCAAACAGTTGGAACTCTGAAGATACTAAATAAGGACTGCCAGCGGGTATATGTAGAATAATGTAATGTAGAATATGATATCAATTCGTAACTCGTCGTCCAACCAAAATAGTCCGGCAGAATAACCGGAGCAACGTCAACAATTATGAAGCGACTAGAAGCGGGTCGACATTTCTGGCAATGCAATATTTATTTATCATTATACAATCAGAATCACCGTTCCCATGTTGATGGGAGGATCAGCGATGAGTGAATATGTAAACGCAAAATTGCTGCACATTTTGTTTTTATATTAGATCAATCCACTACCACGATAATGTTCCACCGCCCTTACTTTATTATAACTTCCTTGCCCCTATCATCACAGCTACTTACAAAGCTCCTGTTGGTTGTCACTTTCTAACCTTGAGCCATCCTGATTTACGTTAACAATTTGCCTCTGAGAACTTTATGCCGCCTTCGTTAATTTCAGCCCCAATCCTAACTGGTTGGTTGCTATTCTATCACGCTGTGACGTTTTCTATCTTGTCACGTCACTTGGCGACTTTTGCTATCTGTTGCTTCGAGATTACTCTTCATACTCTTTCTCTCTTATAATTCCATCATTCATTCTGAAGTGCTACATGGCAAGGACTGTACGAGGTATGTGGTAATAATGTCCAGCCAAATTCTGCAATCGGATCGAGGTGCATTTAGCGGTGTGTGGCGTGGCATTATCGTGTAACAGAAGTACAGTTCTCGGATCTTTGAATGGGTAAAGTCGTCGAAGACGCCCTCTAAGCTTCTTCAAATTTTCAGTGTAACTATCAGCATTCACTGTAGTTACCTGTTTCAAGAAGTTGAGATGAATCACACCTTTCTCATTCCAAAAATACGGAGGCCATAGCTTTCCCTACAGATGGTGACATTTTGAACTTCTTCCCTGTCGCGATGTTGTGTAGTGACATTTTATTCACTGCCCCTTGGATTCTGTTTCAAAGTAATGAACCCAAGTCTGATCACCTGTCACAATATTCTATGAAAACCCTTTTCCTTTAGTTTCGTAATGGTGCAGGAGGTTGTTGGCTATGGTTTTCCTTTCTTCTTTATGTCTGTCTGTCAAAATTATGGGTACCCATTGTGCACAAGCATTTGAATAGCACATATTTTAGTAATGGTATGGGCACTGCCTTTACTAATGGACAACATGGAACGCAGTTCATCTAGTGTTACCCGGCTGTCACCATGAATGTGGTCATCAAGTCCATGAATGTTATGTGGAGTCAATGTGGTTGACGGACGGCCAGTCTGTTTTGCGTCAGCCAGTGAGGACTGACCTACTTCATCTTTGTCACAACAACGTACCCAACGTAGGGCAGTGCTAGCGTCCGCCGCTGAATCTCCATAAACAATACTCAAACGTTCGTGGATGCGAATTAAGGTCTATCCTTTAGTATAAATGAATTCTATGACATTACGTTGCTTTAACCGAATGTCTTTGATGACCATTTTAAAACCGTTACTGTTGCGCAACTTGTGACTGAAACAGGTTGGTAATGATACGCAGTGCAGAAAAGTATTTGAGGAATCCCTCTAAATTAATAAATTGCACACCGATAAAGTATTTACATAGATGAAAAATAGGAGGCATTACTCATTGCCCGTTCCTCGTAATTATCATCAAGTGCCATACTGGCTGGCGTAGGCGTTAATGGCTCTCCATAGATCTCGGTCTTTGGTTTTTTTTATCAACTCCGCTGTTGATATTCCTCCATGACACCTTTACAGTCCATCCAGCATTATATCTCTTGGTCTGCCTCTGCCTCTGTTCCACTCGATCTTGCCAGTTGTCACGATGTTTTTCAACGCCCCTCTTCTCATCACATGACCAAAAAAGCTGATTGCCTCTTCCTTATTGTTGCATATAATGTTCTAGTTTCATTAGCCTCTTTCAGACAGTCGTTGTTAGTTACGCTGACAGTCCAAGGAATTCGCAACATTCGTCTCAGGAACTACATCTCTGTTGCTTCCAAGTTCTTCTTTTTTCATTCACATTCCAAGATTCAATGCCATACAGCAAAACTGGTTCTACATAGCATTTCAGCACTCTCTTTCTTACACTCAGTGATAGTGACTTATTGCATAGAATACTCTTTATTTTCTGAAATGCAGTTTTTGGATTGTGCAACTTAAATCCGATGTTATAAATGCTCCTAGGTATGTAAAACTATCTAATTGGTGAAGAATTTCCCCTCCATCTCAATTTCACATTTGGGTGTCATCTTTTTCTTTGATATCACCAATGTTAATGTTTTCTTGATATTCAAGGAGAGTCCATTCTTTGCACTCTCTTTTACTACAATGTTGTGAGGTTTTAATATTATATAGAAGGCCCCAATTTGTGAGATAAAATAAAAACTCTAAATAGACTGAACAATGCAGCCACTTAAGAGGTTTTTATATTATATATTCATATATGATAGATATGCCGGCTCCCTGGCCGAGGGGTTAGCAGCTTTCTCCGTTAACTCCGAATACTCTCGTGGTTGACATGAGCGCACGAGAATTAGAAGTGGTTCGAGTCGTGCCAGGGACTTATCAGAGTATGGAGCCGGTCGCTCAGAAAGTAGCAGGGTGCTGATAAGCGTAATCTAGCCTAGGAATCAATAGACAGCTGAGAGATACTGGTATTGACCGCAATATCCTGAAACAGGATGGAAACGTGGAGAAAAAACAATATATGATAGATAAGGGCAAGTTGTCTAAGGGCATCCCTAATTGGATGAATAATCATTCCCGAACAGCCCTTCAGAGGAACAATATAACATGACTCAAGAACACCCACTGTAAGAACAGTAGACTTAAAGGTTAAGTTCCTACACAGAATTTAAAAAAAAAACAAAAGGTTCCTGCATAAGGCCTATAGAGACCTCGACTATTCGCCACAGCAACAGAGGAATTTGTTCCCTCCTTAATAATGTAGTCTGTGTGCTCTCAGTTAACCTTATGTAGATCTCATAATATATGTACCGAAAGTGACACATGGCAATTGGACTCAATAATAGTTGACCCAAAACATCAACAATGAATGTACTCAACAACAGTTGAACAAAACATTCACCATGAAATGCTCTCAACAACAGCTGGACAAGACATTCACAATGAAATGTTCTCAACAACAGCTGGACCAGACATTCAAAATGAAATGTACTCAACGCCCATTTTTAACTCCACCCTTGTATTAGCAGACTGAAGGTGTCTGGAGAAGATCCAGCTTCCACTCGTGTCAGATTATACACTTCAAAAATGTATATGCATAACATCACAATCAGTGGGGGGAAAAACCCCAGATACTTCGCCCCAACCAACCAACAGACTCCAAATCTAAAAGAATAATAACTCTCCTCTTTCCAACAGCATCAGCTAATCTGTAAAACTCCTCCTTCACAACAGTCCTAATATAAATCAAGTAGTATCCCCTTCAGTTTGCACTGGAGAAAAGAGTTCACATTTTCTGGGCAACACGCAAGTGCATATACACTGCCCTGGTTAACTATACTCTCGCCGCCATCAATAAGCGGTGTTAGATAAGTTATCAGGTAGCGGCTTTCCTCATGGTATGCCTCATTCAGTTCACCCTCTCCTGTGACAAAGTTCTTGAATGAATAAAACTATATTGAATCCTTAGTGGTGACGAGACTGCCCGTGAAGCTGACACCTGGGGTCATTCATATAGTTGAGTATCCACTCCTCTTGATGATAGGGAGGTGAATTCTCGGTACGTGTTGAGCACGACGTACTGAAGACCAACAAGAGGTTTATGAACGTAAGTCGAACATTCTTACAGCATTCCACATTGCAAGTCCATCCCAACCAAGTTTAAGGATGTGAATAAAAGCTAAAACACTTGTTCTTAGACTGCAGCTAATAATCCAATTTAAATGGGAATATAAGTTAACACCCGCTTCTGGACTACAGCCATTAATCCATTTTAATCAAACGAATATCTCAAACTCCTCTTCCTCCCAACCAAGACACAGTTATTAATGAGCTGGGTTAGATAATTCCTAAGAAATGCCGATACTCCGGTTCTCATAAAAAATGTGGGGGTTTCCATGGCTTAAACCTTCTCTGGCCTGCTGGAGGCAAACTGAGGCCAGGGGGACCTTTAATAGATAGGAATTACTCCTCGCGGTATCTTCAAGGTAAATCCTTAAAACATTGCAGACAATGTTGACCATCCCCGTGGTCGTGTTCAAAGAACATATCCTCTCAGTTGCTATCAGCAAAGGCATATGATTAATGACAGCTCGGGCTGATAATTCAACCTGACAGCTCTGAGGTAATCCCTGGAGTCCACCCTAAGTAGTTGAATATTTGAACCTGGGACTCCCGTTTGGTTGTCCAAATTAAAAGGCCTCTCCACCATCCCTTTCTCTGCTGATACAAAAAAGGCAAAACCATTGCTATACATTTGTACTAAAATCAAATGTCATAATCAAAGTATAAACAAATACAAAAGGCAAACTCAAGGGAACAAGGAGGAGAAGGGAGGGTGTTGATCATATACAATCCCCTCATATTGGTGATGGAGTGTAAACCACTCGGATGGACAGTGGCAGATATATTCTCATTGCTCACCCTTGTTTGTGATGGACACTGAGACTATTTGCTGAGTCAGGGACATCATTACACAATCAAGCAGCATGATAATATACTCGTCCAGAGAAGTCAAAACGCTCATAAGACACAGACAACATGAGACATGGGTATAATAAAACTGACACCATGAGACAAGCATCATGAGACAAGCATCATGAGACAAGCATCATGAGACAGACATGATGAGACAAGCATCATGAGACAGATATGAGACAGACAGGAGACAGGCATAATTTATAACTGTAATATGCAATACGCAATATCATTGGACCAATGGCAAATAACCAATGACTAGACCAATCAACAATCCCCGCGGGTGGTACTGTGGTACATGGATGTCCTATCCCATCCATACTCACACTGCAATGCTAGTCCTCCTCTCTCTCAGACTAGACTCGGTTCACAAGTGCCATCCTTCACCACCATCGAATCATTTGCTCCTTCCCCACTGGTTAACAATAGTACATCTTCCACAGCAAGTAAGGCAAAATTTAATAAGCAATATTCACATGTGAAACAAAACACATATGAAAACATGTAATTCTCCCTGAATCATTGCATGAGCCGTCAGATATATATTCAGCAAATCTAGACAAAGGTTCCAACATATATTGTCCTTCCCCCATTGGGAACAGGGGTTTTCTGAACGCAGTTCGTGAACCCAATCAATGTTGCAAAGGAACAAGTGCACCAAATTCAGAGATAAATTGCATTTAAGGCAAAATCTTTCAAAGTGCTTTTAGCAGTTCTCATGAACGTAAAATAATCACCAATCATCACAGGAATTGTGTAATTCTGGCATGAAATGCACGTCCTGCAAACATATAAATATGATAAAGCGTCTTTCTTCTTACATGAGATGGTAATTATGAAACCAACCTCTCACTCCTTCAAACATTCTCAGCATTTATAGGGAAAAGATTACATGTCGCATCCCACATTCTGATCACAAGAGTGATAAAACATAGACTCACAAGAGCATTTCTACAGTTTGATTAAGGATGTGCAATGATATGCATTCATAGAGAAGTTATATAAAGCATAAAGAGTGCAAATATGCATTGAGAGTGATTTACATTCATCAAGCATACGAAGAATTCTCATAGCAGACGAAACGATAGGCATGGTAAAGTATTCAGTGTGTTAGACATGCCAGCCTGACAGAAAACAATATTCAGTACAATTTCTCATTGAAGTTCTGATTTCACTCTCACATCACGCGTACAAATACTCTGATATTCGTCTCTTTCGTATCACTAGGCACAGCCACAACATTTAAAAATGATTTATAGGCGTACCTGAGACACAGTGAAAACCTCAGGGCATTACATAGCACAACATCTCGAGAGCGACCAGCCCAGATGAAATCAAAATGACAACTGCTGGGCTATTGATTTGGAACGCCAGACAGCGTCTCTAGGCAGGCAGCAGCCAATCAAATGACTGCATGCGCCTTTTCCATACTCTGCCCTATTCTAGAACGTTATCACTTCAAGTAACCCTGACGTCATATGATCAGGAGGGAAGCCGTTATATAATTAAAGTTTTGAGAAATGTTTTATTGACTGAGAATGTGTATGAATGACCACGTTATGTTACAAATGTCCAACAATTTTTGTAGGTCTTTTGCATTATCCGCCATCAAAACTGTGTCATCTGCATAGCGTTTATTGTTTATATTAGTTAGTTAGTTAGTTAGTCGCGGTTCCAACTTCACAGCAACGGGTCGTCCCCATTATGCTCCGTTCTTGTGCCAGTGAATATCACAAAAAATGACCTCACTGCCCAATGTGAAAAGTGGAACAGACAGGAGTCTCAGCAAGCCAACAGCAGACAGATATAAAAGCATCCCACACGAATTCACAGCTCACAGTGTCGCGCCACGCACTCAGGGCGACGGAATCATGTACTACCAGTCAAACATGAGGACAATGCGGATGCAAACCGTAACCACAAATATAAACACTCCAGAGGCTTTAACAGTTCAATGCCTATCCGCCATGTTGGGGACGGAAAGTAAGTGTCATATATTGTTTATACTATATCCTCCGAATATTATTCCTGGCTTCTCTTTGATCTCTCTCATTGTTACTTCGCGATACCACCAGTAACGTAAAATTTTCTAGAAACATTAACCTGGGGTTCATCGCAACGTAAAAACAATGACGCGCAACAATTTTTCAATCAATAAACAAAAACATACATGACAATACTGTAACTGGAGAGTCTATAACTCACGGGGCCAACGGCATAGATCCATCCATCCATCATGTGCCATGCCGGTAAGCGTGGGCGGTCATGTTCTGCCATCTCACTCGATCACCAGAGTCGTGGATCAGCTCCGTGTTTCTGTCTCGACCATGCCACAAGGCCAGGCCATCCAGGTACTTGCTTCTAGGTCTTCCCCTTGGTCTGTTCCCCTCGATCTTACCAGTTGTCACCAAATTCTCCAATCCATTTCTTCTCATAACATGCCCAAAAAATTTTGACTGTCTACGTCTAATTTCTCTAATCAATTTACGATCTTCATTTGTTTCTTGAAGGACTTGTTCATTGGTCTTTCTGGCTGTCCATGGTATTCTTTGCATTTTCCTCAGAAACCACATCTCTACAGCCATCAGATGTTTTTCAGCCTGACTGCTCATTGTCCACGCTTCACATCCATACAAAAGTACAGGTTCAATGTAGCATCTCAACACTCTTTTTCTCTTTTCAATTGACATCTTTTTATTGGTCAATATGTTTTTCATCTTGCTAAAGGCTACTTTTGCCATGGCGATTCTTGTTCTAATCTCTTCAAGGCATCTCCCATCAGATGTTATTACTGTTCCGAGATAATTGTACCTGCTCACTTGTTGAAGAATATTCCCATTTACTTGTATATTACATTGTCGTATTTCGTCCTTCCTAGTGACGACCATAATCTGTGTCTTTTTACAATTTAATTCTAACCCTAGTTGTTCACTGTGTGTAACAATCGCATCTACTAAATTTTGCAGGTCCTGTTCATTGTCTGCAATCAAGACTGTATCATCTGCATATCTAATGTTATTGATGCATCGTCCCCTAATGTTGATTCCTTCCATATCTTCAATATTTCTGAAAACGGCATAGATGCAGAGCTATAATTAGATGGGAAAGATGTAACAGAGGGGGCCGAGTGTAAAAAGGTTAACGTACCGAGGTCAATATGCCGCATAGTTACCCAGATCAGCAGGCTAGTGCTCTTGAGTCAGGTCGAAGCACCAATAATAAAACCTAAAATAAGGTAGGAGCGTACAAGAGTTAAAATATTTTACTGTCATAGGAAGAAGCAATAAATCAACAAGTGCGTAGGAAACACAACTAAAAGTGATTCCCGACAATCCTCCTGTCAAAATTGTCAGACAATTAAAGGTTCCATTGCGCTTTGAAATAGAAGAGTCGAGTTGCGTAAACAACATTTCATTGCCGGGGTATAAAGGGGCAACTGAGTTTACAGGGAAGAAAAGAACGAACGAAAGAACACACTTTATTTCTAAAAGGTTAGGAATCGGACACTCAGGCACATCTAACATGCTGCTCTTCTATCACTCTCTTTCCATACATCACTTGAGTCTAACCGAGAACTACAAACATATAAAGGATATGTAATATACAAGTGCCGATCTCCCTGGCCTAGGTGTTAACGTCTTTCTCAGTAATCCCGTATATTCTCGTGAGTAATGTAACCTGCGCGAGAGTCGGTAGTGGTTCTCGCCGCGTTGGTAACTTACGGGGTATGTGAGCCGGTAGTCACTTTAATATCATCTTTTATATCAAACAGAAAGCAAGTTGTATCACATAATAAATCTGTCTCAAACCACTACCTTCAATATTGGAGTACCGCAAGGCTGTATTCCTGGCCCTCTATTATTTGCCATATATATTAACGATCTACCTTTGCATCTTTCGTCGTCCTGCGATCTATTTGCAGACGATTGTACAGTGTACACAAACGCTGAAAACTGTATGTTGCTGGAATCGTCTTTGCAACAAGAATTAAATAATTCAGTTAGGTGGAGCTATGCACACCGTATGCAAATTAACATCACTACAACAAAATCAATGTTATTAACAACCAGACAAAGACTTCAAACTTTAAACTCACACACATCACTTCAACTTCACATCGATAACATGCCAGTAGAAATTGTAATTGAGCACAAAACATTAAGCCTAATCATTGATAGAAACCTAACCTTTAATTCCCACTTTCAAGCGCTCATTAAACAAACAGCGAAAAAAGTCTACCAACTCGCCAAAATTAAAAATTTCCTTGATGAGGACACAAAGAAAATATTATATACTTCTCATATACAGACACATTTTGACTACTGCTCTACAATCTGGGACGGTTGTTCTAATCCAAACACCAAACGACTTTACTCACTCCAGAAACGGGCATGAGTCTAATTTATAGCAAACATTTATCTGACAATCCTAGCCTG